>CM063307.1:3665610-3797230 GCA_032173965.1 Sitta carolinensis
TGCATTTGTTTAAGGGAAGAGGAGTGGAAAGAAATGGTCTTGAAGTTGCCTTCCAGCCCAAAGCATTTCAAATGAAATGCACTTTCACAAACACATCAGCAGTGGGACAAATGTGCTCAGGGCTGGGTAGCGCTGAGTCCCCTTTAGACACAGCTGGAGCTGACTCTGCCAGACATGGCAGCAGCCACTGGACTCTTCTCACAGAGCCCATTCCTGCAGCCTTAGTCACAAAGTTTGCCTTTGTGAGCCACCAGGACACAGGAGGAAGCCCTGCTTCCTGGGAAGAGGCCAGCCACCACTTCCTGAGGTAAGGAGTGCATACATTAATTTTCTTTCCCAGTGTACAGGTGCATGCATAACATTTTGCTTTGGCTTTAGCAAACTGCATTTTATCAAGCATCAAGTTCCTCTCTGTTTTATCTTATACTGCAGGAGAAAGGGGATGGATAGAGCACCTTGCTGGGCACCATCCATCCAGCCAAGGTGTGCCAGGCACAGCTGGTAATCCAGCCCAGGGCAGGAGCAGGAACGAGCTGGAGAAGCGGGCATGGACTGCTGACCAAAGGAAGATCTATTAGAAAGGAAGCAAGACCACAAAGGATATCTCCTGTCCCCGAGCCATTCCCAAAATGAGCTGGGAGAACGGGCAGCACATGAAAACTCAGGGGATGTCCCAGAGAGATGAGGAGGGAAAGATGGGCAGGGACATAGGAAGAATGAGAGTGGTGCCCAGAGAACTTTGCCACAAACAAACCCACAGGAATGACACAGGCTCCTCTCCTGTTTCTGCATGGAATGCCACCAGACCATGATCCAAGCATTCTGCCTACTCTGTCATGTTTCTATCCTGGAAAATCATGAGCCTCTCCTCCTGTCCCTGGAAGAAGTCTTCAGATAGGAACGCACATGGCAGAGGCAGGAAATTGAGGCCGCAATGCAGGAAACCAGGACACAGCCCCTACCATTAGCTGGGATGGTGCACATTTGGCATGAGCTGGTCCCAAAATTATGACTTCCACAAAGGTGCCTCTGGGCCTGAGGCAGAGCAGGACTGCTATAAAAGGCAGCCCAAGTCTCTGCTCTCTCATCCACTTCTCTCACCTCCTTCTCCTCAGCAATCAGGTGAGTGCGAAGCCTCTTCTCCTCCTCCAGCTGCTGCTGCTGCTGCTGGTGCTTCCAGAGCAGCTCTTTGCTGGCTGTAGGTGTCAGCTGAGAGGGGCTGTCATAGCACAGGGCTGGGAGCTGCTTGTGCTGGGAGAGGGCAGGGGAGAGAAGGTCTTGTGCAGACACAGAGAGGCTGGGACTTGTCTGAGGAGGCTCCTGATCTTGGAGGTGGGCAGTGCCAGGTGTGCCAGCAGGTGCCTTGGCTGCAGGCTGTTTGGGTGCAGTGCTGCTGTTCCTGTGTGCTGACTTTGTGCTTCTCCCCGCCCTCTGTGCCAGGTGCACCTGTGACCCCGAGCCATGTCCTGCTGCAAGCCCTGTGACCCCTGCTGCCAGCCCTGTGGCCCCTGCCCGCTGGCCAACAGCTGCACTGAGTGCTGTGTCAGGCAGTGCCAGAGCTCCCACGTGGTCATTGAGCCGCCTGCTGTGCTGGTGACCCTGCCTGGGCCCATCCTCAGCTCCTCCCCACAGAACACTGCCGTGGGATCCTCCACCTCTGCTGCTGTGGGCAACATCCTCAGCTGTGGTGGAGTGCCCATCAGCTCTGGGGGCTTTGACATCTCCTGCATCACCAACTGCTATGGTGGCAGCAGATGTTGTCGTCCTTGCTAAAGCTGCTGGCAACATCCTTGGGCAAGAACCTACACACCCTCAGAAGATGGAGCTGCACTGAAGATGGATCTTTAGAACAATTGATTTGTGTCCTTCGTTTACTCTTCTTGTTTTCCACTCTCTTCCCTTCTCTGCCTTTTCTCTCAGCACCACCCAACGCCAGCCCTGAGGGACCTCTTTGCCTCCCTTCGTCCCTCTGCAGCCCAGGCAACTGGACACCCCCTCTGCACCCCAGTGGCTGCTCCTGCTGTCCCCTTTCAGCTGCCTCCTTTTCTTCCTTCGACTCAATAAAGTTGATTGGCATCCAAACCTGGCCTTCTGCTTTCTCCTTCCTTGTCTGGCAACTCTTGCAGGCAGCTCAGGGCAAAAGGTGCAGGACTGCAAGGATTGACACACTGTGCGGGACCACACTTTGTGCTTTTTCTATTGGAGCACACAACCAGATCCGTGCCTGCTCCAAAAGAGTGGCCATCAGGGGAACATGGTTTCAAAAGATCACAGAACAGGGAATGGGAAACTGCAATGCCTGGGGACAGTGCACAACCTCCTCTCTTCACACATCTCTCTCCCATGAGCATTCTCCCCGCTTCAAAGCAGACAGGCAGGCCTCAGGGGTTGCACAGGATCAACCAAGCACAAGGACAGAACTAAAACCATCCTCCCACCATCTAGGAGGCTGACAATGTTTCCTCTACTGGGTGTTGGAGACAAGAAACTCTCCCATTTTCCGGCCTCCACCTCTCAGATGGAGGAAAAAACTTTTCTCTGCATGCCTCATTCTCCTTGACAGCATCATTTTCTCACAACGCCGGGAGCAGGACAAAAGCCAGTGTGGCCACAGGACTCCCCCAATCCTCACAGAGCCACCAGAACACTGTAACAGCAAAGCCTGCCCATGTGGCAGGAGCAAGGAGCCTGGCAAAGAGCTGAGTGCACCAAGGCAGGCTGGAGGCAGCATCAAAGGCATGGCCTGGCTTTGGGGCTGTGCTGGGTGAGGCGTGAGAGCCGTGGCCCTCTCCAGGAGGCTGCAGAGAAGGAGCTGGGGGCTGAATGTGTGTCAGTGGCTGGCACAGCGGGGCAGGGAAGAGCCCTCGGGGCTGGCAATGGGTGGGCTGAGACGCCAGCTCAGGCCCTGCTCTGGACACACACACACACAAGGGCACTGACACAGTGGCTCCCTGCCCAGGGCTGCTCAGGGCTGAAGCCAGAGGCACAGAGCCCAGCACACGGACACAGGCACTCGGGCAGGGGCTGCACACCAGTGCTCTGCCCTGTGCACAGCCAGCCCCACCTGGGCCAGAGGCTCTCAGGGGCTGTTCCCACGCGTGCACAAGCACAGCCATGTGCACATCCTGGCACACACTGGGGCACAGCCACACTGCCACGAACATTACTGCGGGCAGTACGTGGGCCAGAGCCCAGAGGAAGGGAGGGGAGTCAGGAGATGCTGGGCAGCTCCTGTCCACAGCAAAGCCTGAGCACGCAGAGCAGGACAGCTGCTCAAACAGCACTGCTACAGCACTCTCAAGGAATGTGCAGGATGAGGAGGAGGACAAAGATGCGACACTGAGAAGTCAAGTCACACTGGGGAGCCGTTAGGTGGTGAGCAAGAGACTGGAGGGCTGGGAGCAGATGAGGCCCTTCCAGTCAGCAAGAATTACAAACAGCTGGCACCATTACAAATCTCCATCAGAGTGCCTGTGGCTGGCATCACCTGCCTTCCTCGGGATCACTTCTGCACTGAGTTCACGTCTCTTACCCTCACTGACACATTCTTGCCCCCAGGAAACCTGGAATCTCATGTGTCAGCCCTCTGAAGAAGTATCTCTGAGGGAATAGGAATGATGTAAGGCAGGAAATGCAAAGTCATGGTGGAGGGAAAACCCAGCTCATGCCATAGCATTCCCAGAGATGTTTCCGTTCATTAGGATCCTGCAGGAATATCGTCACCTCCACAGCACGAACTGTGGGCCCTGAGGCACTGTGGCGCCAGGATAAAAGGCAGCCCAACTGGTGGCTCTGTCAACCACTTCTGCCCCCTCCTTCTCCTTGGCAACTAGGTGAGCTGAAAGCCCCTTTCTCCTCCACCCTCTCTGGCACAGCACTGAGCTTCCTGGCCCTTCTTCCTGCTCCTTGTTCTTCTGGGGGTGTTCTCCAATGCTGGTGGGGTGGGCTGAGGGCAGAGCGTGTGTCCTGGCCAGAGGCTGAGGCTGGCCTGAGGAGCTGATTTTCATGCAGCTGAGGCAAGAGCATGGCTGGGCCTGGCTGAGCTCTGAAGCAGCGTGCTGGGCTCAGGCAAAGGATGCCTGCTTTGGGCCTGCAGAGCCTGGAGCTGGGCAGGCAGCAGGGGCCTTGTCTTGCTGGGGGTGCCTTGCGGGCTGTGTCTCAGGTGTGCGTGTGCTCTGCTTCCTCCCTGCTCACTGTGCCAGGTGCAGTCCCAGCCTCCAGACATGTCCTGCCCTGAGAAGTGCCAGCAGTGCCAGCCCTGTGACCCCTGCTGCCAGCCCTGTGGCCCCTGCCCGCTGGCCAACAGCTGCACTGAGTGCTGTGTCAGGCAGTGCCAGAGCTCCCACGTGGTCATTGAGCCGCCTGCTGTGCTGGTGACCCTGCCCGGGCCCATCCTCAGCACCTTCCCACAGAACACCGCCGTGGGATCCTCCACCTCTGCTGCTGTGGGCAACATCCTCAGCTCTGACGGAGTGCCCATCAGCTCTGGGGGCATTGACCTCTCCTGCATCACCAGCTGCTACCGGGAAAGATGTTGTCGTCCCTGCTAGAGATGCTGCCACCAACATCCCTGGGCAAGAACCTCCAGGACCTCAGAACACGGTGCTGGCATGAAGTCAGAACTTCAAGACATTGCATTTAGAGCTTTGGTCTGTTATTTCCTTCTTCTCCTCCCACTCCCGTTTTTATCTTCCCTTCTTTTCCTGTCACCACCACTCAATGTCAACCCAGTGGGATCTGCTGGCCTCCTTCTCCTGGCAAGACAGGAATGTCAGACATCCCCACTGCATCTTAGTGGCTGCTTCTGGGTGCTCTCTGTGAGCCTCCTCTTTTCTTCTTTTGACTCAATAAAGTTGCTTTTGCATTCAAACCTGGGCCTCTGATTTCTCCTTCTTTTTGTGCCAACTCTCCCACTTTGCTCATTGAAAAAGGGTGGTGTGTTGCTACCAGCCGTGGGGGCCTGGCTATCCTTGTCCCCCAGCTGCATAGCCAGCTGCAGCTCTTCTCAGGCTGCAACCAGTCCTTGATCAGTAGAAAGCAGAGAGGCTTTTTGCTCTCTAGGCTCCAACCTCCCCGAGAGCAGGTTTGAAGAAATGGTACACGAAGGTGCAACCTCAGAGATGCTTATTCCTCTCCAAGGGGTGCAAAGAAGACACCAGCACCCCAATTTGCAAGCTTTTAACCTGCATCAGTCCGGCTGTGTTCCCTCGGGAGGGCTGGATACAATGGGACAGGGAGTGGCTAGCTAGGGACAGGCCAGACCCACTGCGGGTGGAACAGGGACAACCATTTGGGAAAAACCACATTTAACATCCACTCCCACAGTGGTGGAAGGAGAGCATTGCAATCCCTGAAGTTCTATTTCCTTTTTTCCCTTGCAGCTGACAAAGATGTCGATCTCTGAGAGGCTGGTGACCATAGTAATAAATTATTACAATTCCTCACAAAGGTTTGTGAGAAACTGCCCAGAATGGTCTTGGGTGCCTCAACATTGCAAATGTGAAAGACCAGTTCAGACAGAGCTTTGAGAAGTGAGAAGAATCAGTGTCCATCGCTTGAGGACAGGAGGAATGGAAAGAAATGGTCTTGAAGTTGCCTTCCAGCCCAAAGCATTTCAAATGAAATGCACTTTCACAAACACATCAGCAGTGGGACAAATGTGCTCAGGGCTGGGCAGTGCTGAGTCCCCTTTGGACACAGCTGGAGCTGACTCTGCCAGACATGGCAGCAGCCACTGGACTCTTCTCACAGAGCCCATTCCTGCAGCCTTAGTCACAAAGTTTGCCTTTGTGAGCCACCAGGACACAGGAGGAAGCCCTGCTTCCTGGGAAGAGGCCAGCCACCACTTCCTGAGGTAAGGAGTGCATACATTAATTTTCTTTCCCAGTGTACAGGTGCATGCATAACATTTTGCTTTGGCTTTAGCAAACTGCATTTTATCAAGCATCAAGTTCCTCTCTGTTTTATCTTATACTGCAGGAGAAAGAGGATGGATAGAGCACCTTGCTGGGCACCATCCATCCAGCCAAGGTGTGCCAGGCACAGCTGGTAATCCAGCCCAGGGCAGGAGCAGGAACGAGCTGGAGAAGCGGGCATGGACTGCTGACCAAAGGAAGATCTATTAGAAAGGAAGCAAGACCACAAAGGATATTTCCTGTCCCCGAGCCATTCCCAAAATGAGCTGGGAGAACGGGCAGCACATGAAAACTCAGGGGATGTCCCAGAGAGATGAGGAGGGAGAGATGGGCAGGGACACAAGAAGAATGAGAGTGGTGCCCAGAGAACTTTGCCACAAACAAACCCACAGGAATGACACAGGCTCCTCTCCTGTTTCTGCATGGAATGCCACCAGACCATGATCCAAGCATTCTGCCTACTCTGTCATGTTTCTATCCTGGAAAATCATGAGCCTCTCCTCCTGTCCCTGGAAGAAGTCTTCAGATAGGAACGCACATGGCAGAGGCAGGAAATTGAGGCCGCAATGCAGGAAACCAGGACACAGCCCCTACCATTAGCTGGGATGGTGCACATTTGGCATGAGCTGGTCCCAAAATTATGACTTCCACAAAGGTGCCTCTGGGCCTGAGGCAGAGCAGGACTGCTATAAAAGGCAGCCCAAGTCTCTGCTCTCTCATCCACTTCTCTCACCTCCTTCTCCTCAGCAATCAGGTGAGTGCGAAGCCTCTTCTCCTCCTCCAGCTGCTGCTGCTGCTGCTGGTGCTTCCAGAGCAGCTCTTTGCTGGCTGTAGGTGTCAGCTGAGAGGGGCTGTCATAGCACAGGGCTGGGAGCTGCTTGTGCTGGGAGAGGGCAGGGGAGAGAAGGTCTTGTGCAGACACAGAGAGGCTGGGACTTGTCTGAGGAGGCTCCTGATCTTGGAGGTGGGCAGTGCCAGGTGTGCCAGCAGGTGCCTTGGCTGCAGGCTGTTTGGGTGCAGTGCTGCTGTTCCTGTGTGCTGACTTTGTGCTTCTCCCCGCCCTCTGTGCCAGGTGCACCTGTGACCCCGAGCCATGTCCTGCTGCAAGCCCTGTGACCCCTGCTGCCAGCCCTGTGGCCCCTGCCCGCTGGCCAACAGCTGCACTGAGTGCTGTGTCAGGCAGTGCCAGAGCTCCCACGTGGTCATTGAGCCGCCTGCTGTGCTGGTGACCCTGCCTGGGCCCATCCTCAGCTCCTCCCCACAGAACACTGCCGTGGGATCCTCCACCTCTGCTGCTGTGGGCAACATCCTCAGCTGTGGTGGAGTGCCCATCAGCTCTGGGGGCTTTGACATCTCCTGCATCACCAACTGCTATGGTGGCAGCAGATGTTGTCGTCCTTGCTAAAGCTGCTGGCAACATCCTCGGGCAAGAACCTACACACCCTCAGAAGATGGAGCTGCACTGAAGATGGATCTTTAGAACAATTGATTTGTGTCCTTCGTTTACTCTTCTTGTTTTCCACTCTCTTCCCTTCTCTGCCTTTTCTCTCAGCACCACCCAACGCCAGCCCTGAGGGACCTCTTTGCCTCCCTTCGTCCCTCTGCAGCCCAGGCAACTGGACACCCCCTCTGCACCCCAGTGGCTGCTCCTGCTGTCCCCTTTCAGCTGCCTCCTTTTCTTCCTTCGACTCAATAAAGTTGATTGGCATCCAAACCTGGCCTTCTGCTTTCTCCTTCCTTGTCTGGCAACTCTTGCAGGCAGCTCAGGGCAAAAGGTGCAGGACTGCAAGGATTGACACACTGTGCGGGACCACACTTTGTGCTTTTTCTATTGGAGCACACAACCAGATCCCTGCCTGCTCCAAAAGAGTGGCCATCAGGGGAACATGGTTTCAAAAGATCACAGAACAGGGAATGGGAAACTGCAATGCCTGGGGACAGTGCACAACCTCCTCTCTTCACACATCTCTCTCCCATGAGCATTCTCCCCGCTTCAAAGCAGACAGGCAGGCCTCAGGGGTTGCACAGGATCAACCAAGCACAAGGACAGAACTAAAACCATCCTCCCACCATCTAGGAGGCTGACAATGTTTCCTCTACTGGGTGTTGGAGACAAGAAACTCTCCCATTTTCCGGCCTCCACCTCTCAGATGGAGGAAAAAACTTTTCTCTGCATGCCTCATTCTCCTTGACAGCATCATTTTCTCACAACGCCGGGAGCAGGACAAAAGCCAGTGTGGCCACAGGACTCCCCCAATCCTCACAGAGCCACCAGAACACTGTAACAGCAAAGCCTGCCCATGTGGCAGGAGCAAGGAGCCTGGCAAAGAGCTGAGTGCACCAAGGCAGGCTGGAGGCAGCATCAAAGGCATGGCCTGGCTTTGGGGCTGTGCTGGGTGAGGCGTGAGAGCCGTGGCCCTCTCCAGGAGGCTGCAGAGAAGGAGCTGGGGGCTGAATGTGTGTCAGTGGCTGGCACAGCGGGGCAGGGAAGAGCCCTCGGGGCTGGCAATGGGTGGGCTGAGACGCCAGCTCAGGCCCTGCTCTGGACACACACACACACAAGGGCACTGACACAGTGGCTCCCTGCCCAGGGCTGCTCAGGGCTGAAGCCAGAGGCACAGAGCCCAGCACACGGACACAGGCACTCGGGCAGGGGCTGCACACCAGTGCTCTGCCCTGTGCACAGCCAGCCCCACCTGGGCCAGAGGCTCTCAGGGGCTGTTCCCACGCGTGCACAAGCACAGCCATGTGCACATCCTGGCACACACTGGGGCACAGCCACACTGCCACGCACATTACTGCGGGCAGTACGTGGGCCAGAGCCCAGAGGAAGGGAGGGGAGTCAGGAGATGCTGGGCAGCTCCTGTCCACAGCAAAGCCTGAGCACGCAGAGCAGGACAGCTGCTCAAACAGCACTGCTACAGCACTCTCAAGGAATGTGCAGGATGAGGAGGAGGACAAAGATGCGACACTGAGAAGTCAAGTCACACTGGGGAGCCTTAGGTGGTGAGCAAGAGACTGGAGGGCTGGGAGCAGATGAGGCCCTTCCAGTCAGCAAGAATTACAAACAGCTGGCACCATTACAAATCTCCATCAGAGTGCCTGTGGCTGGCATCACCTGCCTTCCTCGGGATCACTTCTGCACTGAGTTCACGTCTCTTACCCTCACTGACACATTCTTGCCCCCAGGAAACCTGGAATCTCATGTGTCAGCCCTCTGAAGAAGTATCTCTGAGGGAATAGGAATGATGTAAGGCAGGAAATGCAAAGTCATGGTGGAGGGAAAACCCAGCTCATGCCATAGCATTCCCAGAGATGTTTCCGTTCATTTGGATCCTGCAGGAATATCGTCACCTCCACAGCACGAACTGTGGGCCCTGAGGCACTGTGGCACCAGGATAAAAGGCAGCCCAACTGGTGGCTCTGTCAACCACTTCTGCCCCCTCCTTCTCCTTGGCAACTAGGTGAGCTGAAAGCCCCTTTCTCCTCCACCCTCTCTGGCACAGCACTGAGCTTCCTGGCCCTTCTTCCTGCTCCTTGTTCTTCTGGGGGGTTCTCCAATGCTGGTGGGGTGGGCTGAGGGCAGAGCGTGTGTCCTGGCCAGAGGCTGAGGCTGGCCTGAGGAGCTGATTTTCATGCAGCTGAGGCAGAGCATGGCTGGGCCTGGCTGAGCTCTGAAGCAGCGTGCTGGGCTCAGGCAAAGGATGCCTGCTTTGGGCCTGCAGAGCCTGGAGCTGGGCAGGCAGCAGGGGCCTTGTCTTGCTGGGGGTGCCTTGCGGGCTGTGTCTCAGGTGTTCGTGTGCTCTGCTTCCTCCCTGCTCACTGTGCCAGGTGCAGTCCCAGCCTCCAGACATGTCCTGCCCTGAGAAGTGCCAGCAGTGCCAGCCCTGTGACCCCTGCTGCCAGCCCTGTGGCCCCTGCCCGCTGGCCAACAGCTGCACTGAGTGCTGTGTCAGGCAGTGCCAGAGCTCCCACGTGGTCATTGAGCCGCCTGCTGTGCTGGTGACCCTGCCCGGGCCCATCCTCAGCACCTTCCCACAGAACACCGCCGTGGGATCCTCCACCTCTGCTGCTGTGGGCAACATCCTCAGCTCTGACGGAGTGCCCATCAGCTCTGGGGGCATTGACCTCTCCTGCATCACCAGCTGCTACCGGGAAAGATGTTGTCGTCCCTGCTAGAGATGCTGCCACCAACATCCCTGGGCAAGAACCTCCAGGACCTCAGAACACGGTGCTGGCATGAAGTCAGAACTTCAAGACATTGCATTTAGAGCTTTGGTCTGTTATTTCCTTCTTCTCCTCCCACTCCCGTTTTTATCTTCCCTTCTTTTCCTGTCACCACCACTCAATGTCAACCCAGTGGGATCTGCTGGCCTCCTTCTCCTGGCAAGACAGGAATGTCAGACATCCCCACTGCATCTTAGTGGCTGCTTCTGGGTGCTCTCTGTGAGCCTCCTCTTTTCTTCTTTTGACTCAATAAAGTTGCTTTTGCATTCAAACCTGGGCCTCTGATTTCTCCTTCTTTTTGTGCCAACTCTCCCACTTTGCTCATTGAAAAAGGGTGGTGTGTTGCTACCAGCCGTGGGGGCCTGGCTATCCTTGTCCCCCAGCTGCATAGCCAGCTGCAGCTCTTCTCAGGCTGCAACCAGTCCTTGATCAGTAGAAAGCAGAGAGGCTTTTTGCTCTCTAGGCTCCAACCTCCCCGAGAGCAGGTTTGAAGAAATGGTACACGAAGGTGCAACCTCAGAGATGCTTATTCCTCTCCAAGGGGTGCAAAGAAGACACCAGCACCCCAATTTGCAAGCTTTTAACCTGCATCAGTCCGGCTGTGTTCCCTCGGGAGGGCTGGATACAATGGGACAGGGAGTGGCTAGCTAGGGACAGGCCAGACCCACTGCGGTGGAACAGGGACAACCATTTGGGAAAAACCACATTTAACATCCACTCCCACAGTGGTGGAAGGAGAGCATTGCAATCCCTGAAGTTCTATTTCCTTTTTTCCCTTGCAGCTGACAAAGATGTCGATCTCTGAGAGGCTGGTGACCATAGTAATAAATTATTACAATTCCTCACAAAGGTTTGTAAGAAACTGCCCAGAATGGTCTTGGGTGCCTCAACATTGCAAATGTGAAAGACCAGTTCAGACAGAGCTTTGAGAAGTGAGAAGAATCAGTGTCCATCGCTTGAGGACAGGAGGAATGGAAAGAAATGGTCTTGAAGTTGCCTTCCAGCCCAAAGCATTTCAAATGAAATGCACTTTCACAAACACATCAGCAGTGGGACAAATGTGCTCAGGGCTGGGCAGCGCTGAGTCCCCTTTGGACACAGCTGGAGCTGACTCTGCCAGACATGGCAGCAGCCACTGGACTCTTCTCACAGAGCCCATTCCTGCAGCCTTAGTCACAAAGTTTGCCTTTGTGAGCCACCAGGACACAGGAGGAAGCCCTGCTTCCTGGGAAGAGGCCAGCCACCACTTCCTGAGGTAAGGAGTGCATGCATTAATTTTCTTTCCCAGTGTACAGGTGCATGCATAACATTTTGCTTTGGCTTTAGCAAACTGCATTTTATCAAGCATCAAGTTTCTCTCTGTTTTATCTTATACTGCAGGAGAAAGGGGATGGATAGAGCACCTTGCTGGGCACCATCCATCCAGCCAAGGTGTGCCAGGCACAGCTGGTAATCCAGCCCAGGGCAGGAGCAGGAACGAGCTGGAGAAGCGGGCATGGACTGCTGACCAAAGGAAGATCTATTAGAAAGGAAGCAAGACCACAAAGGATATCTCCTGTCCCCGAGCCATTCCCAAAATGAGCTGGGAGAACGGGCAGCACATGAAAACTCAGGGGATGTCCCAGAGAGATGAGGAGGGAGAGATGGGCAGGGACACAAGAAGAATGAGAGTGGTGCCCAGAGAACTTTGCCACAAACAAACCCACAGGAATGACACAGGCTCCTCTCCTGTTTCTGCATGGAATGCCACCAGACCATGATCCAAGCATTCTGCCTACTCTGTCATGTTTCTATCCTGGAAAATCATGAGCCTCTCCTCCTGTCCCTGGAAGAAGTCTTCAGATAGGAACGCACATGGCAGAGGCAGGAAATTGAGGCCGCAATGCAGGAAACCAGGACACAGCCCCTACCATTAGCTGGGATGGTGCACATTTGGCATGAGCTGGTCCCAAAATTATGACTTCCACAAAGGTGCCTCTGGGCCTGAGGCAGAGCAGGACTGCTATAAAAGGCAGCCCAAGTCTCTGCTCTCTCATCCACTTCTCTCACCTCCTTCTCCTCAGCAATCAGGTGAGTGCGAAGCCTCTTCTCCTCCTCCAGCTGCTGCTGCTGCTGCTGGTGCTTCCAGAGCAGCTCTTTGCTGGCTGTAGGTGTCAGCTGAGAGGGGCTGTCATAGCACAGGGCTGGGAGCTGCTTGTGCTGGGAGAGGGCAGGGGAGAGAAGGTCTTGTGCAGACACAGAGAGGCTGGGACTTGTCTGAGGAGGCTCCTGATCTTGGAGGTGGGCAGTGCCAGGTGTGCCAGCAGGTGCCTTGGCTGCAGGCTGTTTGGGTGCAGTGCTGCTGTTCCTGTGTGCTGACTTTGTGCTTCTCCCCGCCCTCTGTGCCAGGTGCACCTGTGACCCCGAGCCATGTCCTGCTGCAAGCCCTGTGACCCCTGCTGCCAGCCCTGTGGCCCCTGCCCGCTGGCCAACAGCTGCACTGAGTGCTGTGTCAGGCAGTGCCAGAGCTCCCACGTGGTCATTGAGCCGCCTGCTGTGCTGGTGACCCTGCCTGGGCCCATCCTCAGCTCCTCCCCACAGAACACTGCCGTGGGATCCTCCACCTCTGCTGCTGTGGGCAACATCCTCAGCTGTGGTGGAGTGCCCATCAGCTCTGGGGGCTTTGACATCTCCTGCATCACCAACTGCTATGGTGGCAGCAGATGTTGTCGTCCTTGCTAAAGCTGCTGGCAACATCCTCGGGCAAGAACCTACACACCCTCAGAAGATGGAGCTGCACTGAAGATGGATCTTTAGAACAATTGATTTGTGTCCTTCGTTTACTCTTCTTGTTTTCCACTCTCTTCCTTCTCTGCCTTTTCTCTCAGCACCACCCAACGCCAGCCCTGAGGGACCTCTTTGCCTCCCTTCGTCCCTCTGCAGCCCAGGCAACTGGACACCCCCTCTGCACCCCAGTGGCTGCTCCTGCTGTCCCCTTTCAGCTGCCTCCTTTTCTTCCTTCGACTCAATAAAGTTGATTGGCATCCAAACCTGGCCTTCTGCTTTCTCCTTCCTTGTCTGGCAACTCTTGCAGGCAGCTCAGGGCAAAAGGTGCAGGACTGCAAGGATTGACACACTGTGCGGGACCACACTTTGTGCTTTTTCTATTGGAGCACACAACCAGATCCGTGCCTGCTCCAAAAGAGTGGCCATCAGGGGAACATGGTTTCAAAAGATCACAGAACAGGGAATGGGAAACTGCAATGCCTGGGGACAGTGCACAACCTCCTCTCTTCACACATCTCTCTCCCATGAGCATTCTCCCCGCTTCAAAGCAGACAGGCAGGCCTCAGGGGTTGCACAGGATCAACCAAGCACAAGGACAGAACTAAAACCATCCTCCCACCATCTAGGAGGCTGACAATGTTTCCTCTACTGGGTGTTGGAGACAAGAAACTCTCCCATTTTCCGGCCTCCACCTCTCAGATGGAGGAAAAAACTTTTCTCTGCATGCCTCATTCTCCTTGACAGCATCATTTTCTCACAACGCCGGGAGCAGGACAAAAGCCAGTGTGGCCACAGGACTCCCCCAATCCTCACAGAGCCACCAGAACACTGTAACAGCAAAGCCTGCCCATGTGGCAGGAGCAAGGAGCCTGGCAAAGAGCTGAGTGCACCAAGGCAGGCTGGAGGCAGCATCAAAGGCATGGCCTGGCTTTGGGGCTGTGCTGGGTGAGGCGTGAGAGCCGTGGCCCTCTCCAGGAGGCTGCAGAGAAGGAGCTGGGGGCTGAATGTGTGTCAGTGGCTGGCACAGCGGGGCAGGGAAGAGCCCTCGGGGCTGGCAATGGGTGGGCTGAGACGCCAGCTCAGGCCCTGCTCTGGACACACACACACACACAAGGGCACTGACACAGTGGCTCCCTGCCCAGGGCTGCTCAGGGCTGAAGCCAGAGGCACAGAGCCCAGCACACGGACACAGGCACTCGGGCAGGGGCTGCACACAAGTGCTCTGCCCTGTGCACAGCCAGCCCCACCTGGGCCAGAGGCTCTCAGGGGCTGTTCCCACGCGTGCACAAGCACAGCCATGTGCACATCCTGGCACACACTGGGGCACAGCCACACTGCCACGCACATTACTGCGGGCAGTACGTGGGCCAGAGCCCAGAGGAAGGGAGGGGAGTCAGGAGATGCTGGGCAGCTCCTGTCCACAGCAAAGCCTGAGCACGCAGAGCAGGACAGCTGCTCAAACAGCACTGCTACAGCACTCTCAAGGAATGTGCAGGATGAGGAGGAGGACAAAGATGCGACACTGAGAAGTCAAGTCACACTGGGGAGCCATTAGGTGGTGAGCAAGAGACTGGAGGGCTGGGAGCAGATGAGGCCCTTCCAGTCAGCAAGAATTACAAACAGCTGGCACCATTACAAATCTCCATCAGAGTGCCTGTGGCTGGCATCACCTGCCTTCCTCGGGATCACTTCTGCACTGAGTTCACGTCTCTTACCCTCACTGACACATTCTTGCCCCCAGGAAACCTGGAATCTCATGTGTCAGCCCTCTGAAGAAGTATCTCTGAGGGAATAGGAATGATGTAAGGCAGGAAATGCAAAGTCATGGTGGAGGGAAAACCCAGCTCATGCCATAGCATTCCCAGAGATGTTTCCGTTCATTTGGATCCTGCAGGAATATCGTCACCTCCACAGCACGAACTGTGGGCCCTGAGGCACTGTGGCACCAGGATAAAAGGCAGCCCAACTGGTGGCTCTGTCAACCACTTCTGCCCCCTCCTTCTCCTTGGCAACTAGGTGAGCTGAAAGCCCCTTTCTCCTCCACCCTCTCTGGCACAGCACTGAGCTTCCTGGCCCTTCTTCCTGCTCCTTGTTCTTCTGGGGGGGTTCTCCAATGCTGGTGGGGTGGGCTGAGGGCAGAGCGTGTGTCCTGGCCAGAGGCTGAGGCTGGCCTGAGGAGCTGATTTTCATGCAGCTGAGGCAGGAGCATGGCTGGGCCTGGCTGAGCTCTGAAGCAGCGTGCTGGGCTCAGGCAAAGGATGCCTGCTTTGGGCCTGCAGAGCCTGGAGCTGGGCAGGCAGCAGGGGCCTTGTCTTGCTGGGGGTGCCTTGCGGGCTGTGTCTCAGGTGTTCGTGTGCTCTGCTTCCTCCCTGCTCACTGTGCCAGGTGCAGTCCCAGCCTCCAGACATGTCTTGCCCTGAGAAGTGCCAGCAGTGCCAGCCCTGTGACCCCTGCTGCCAGCCCTGTGGCCCCTGCCCGCTGGCCAACAGCTGCACTGAGTGCTGTGTCAGGCAGTGCCAGAGCTCCCACGTGGTCATTGAGCCGCCTGCTGTGCTGGTGACCCTGCCCGGGCCCATCCTCAGCACCTTCCCACAGAACACCGCCGTGGGATCCTCCACCTCTGCTGCTGTGGGCAACATCCTCAGCTCTGACGGAGTGCCCATCAGCTCTGGGGGCATTGACCTCTCCTGCATCACCAGCTGCTACCGGGAAAGATGTTGTCGTCCCTGCTAGAGATGCTGCCACCAACATCCCTGGGCAAGAACCTCCAGGACCTCAGAACACGGTGCTGGCATGAAGTCAGAACTTCAAGACATTGCATTTAGAGCTTTGGTCTGTTATTTCCTTCTTCTCCTCCCACTCCCGTTTTTATCTTCCCTTCTTTTCCTGTCACCACCACTCAATGTCAACCCAGTGGGATCTGCTGGCCTCCTTCTCCTGGCAAGACAGGAATGTCAGACATCCCCACTGCATCTTAGTGGCTGCTTCTGGGTGCTCTCTGTGAGCCTCCTCTTTTCTTCTTTTGACTCAATAAAGTTGCTTTTGCATTCAAACCTGGGCCTCTGATTTCTCCTTCTTTTTGTGCCAACTCTCCCACTTTGCTCATTGAAAAAGGGTGGTGTGTTGCTACCAGCCGTGGGGGCCTGGCTATCCTTGTCCCCCAGCTGCATAGCCAGCTGCAGCTCTTCTCAGGCTGCAACCAGTCCTTGATCAGTAGAAAGCAGAGAGGCTTTTTGCTCTCTAGGCTCCAACCTCCCCGAGAGCAGGTTTGAAGAAATGGTACACGAAGGTGCAACCTCAGAGATGCTTATTCCTCTCCAAGGGGTGCAAAGAAGACACCAGCACCCCAATTTGCAAGCTTTTAACCTGCATCAGTCCGGCTGTGTTCCTCGGGAGGGCTGGATACAATGGGACAGGGAGTGGCTAGCTAGGGACAGGCCAGACCCACTGCAGGTGGAACAGGGACAACCATTTGGGAAAAACCACATTTAACATCCACTCCCACAGTGGTGGAAGGAGAGCATTGCAATCCCTGAAGTTCTATTTCCTTTTTTCCCTTGCAGCTGACAAAGATGTCGATCTCTGAGAGGCTGGTGACCATAGTAATAAATTATTACAATTCCTCACAAAGGTTTGTAAGAAACTGCCCAGAATGGTCTTGGGTGCCTCAACATTGCAAATGTGAAAGACCAGTTCAGACAGAGCTTTGAGAAGTGAGAAGAATCAGTGTCCATCGCTTGAGGACAGGAGGAATGGAAAGAAATGGTCTTGAAGTTGCCTTCCAGCCCAAAGCATTTCAAATGAAATGCACTTTCACAAACACATCAGCAGTGGGACAAATGTGCTCAGGGCTGGGCAGCGCTGAGTCCCCTTTGGACACAGCTGGAGCTGACTCTGCCAGACATGGCAGCAGCCACTGGACTCTTCTCACAGAGCCCATTCCTGCAGCCTTAGTCACAAAGTTTGCCTTTGTGAGCCACCAGGACACAGGAGGAAGCCCTGCTTCCTGGGAAGAGGCCAGCCACCACTTCCTGAGGTAAGGAGTGCATGCATTAATTTTCTTTCCCAGTGTACAGGTGCAGCATAACATTTTGCTTTGGCTTTAGCAAACTGCATTTTATCAAGCATCAAGTTTCTCTCTGTTTTATCTTATACTGCAGGAGAAAGGGGATGGATAGAGCACCTTGCTGGGCACCATCCATCCAGCCAAGGTGTGCCAGGCACAGCTGGTAATCCAGCCCAGGGCAGGAGCAGGAACGAGCTGGAGAAGCGGGCATGGACTGCTGACCAAAGGAAGATCTATTAGAAAGGAAGCAAGACCACAAAGGATATCTCCTGTCCCCGAGCCATTCCCAAAATGAGCTGGGAGAACGGGCAGCACATGAAAACTCAGGGGATGTCCCAGAGAGATGAGGAGGAGAGATGTGGCAGGGACACAAGAAGAATGAGAGTGTGCCCAGAGAACTTTGCCGCAAACAAACCCACAGGAATGACACAGGCTCCTCTCCTGTTTCTGCATGGAATGCCACCAGACCATGATCCAAGCATTCTGCCTACTCTGTCATGTTTCTATCCTGGAAAATCATGAGCCTCTCCTCCTGTCCCTGGAAGAAGTCTTCAGATAGGAACGCACATGGCAGAGGCAGGAAATTGAGGCCGCAATGCAGGAAACCAGGACACAGCCCCTACCATTAGCCGGGATGGTGCACATTTGGCATGAGCTGGTCCCAAAATTATGACTTCCACAAAGGTGCCTCTGGGCCTGAGGCAGAGCAGGACTGCTATAAAAGGCAGCCCAAGTCTCTGCTCTCTCATCCACTTCTCTCACCTCCTTCTCCTCAGCAATCAGGTGAGTGCGAAGCCTCTTCTCCTCCTCCAGCTGCTGCTGCTGCTGCTGGTGCTTCCAGAGCAGCTCTTTGCTGGCTGTAGGTGTCAGCTGAGAGGGGCTGTCATAGCACAGGGCTGGGAGCTGCTTGTGCTGGGAGAGGGCAGGGGAGAGAAGGTCTTGTGCAGACACAGAGAGGCTGGGACTTGTCTGAGGAGGCTCCTGATCTTGGAGGTGGGCAGTGCCAGGTGTGCCAGCAGGTGCCTTGGCTGCAGGCTGTTTGGGTGCAGTGCTGCTGTTCCTGTGTGCTGACTTTGTGCTTCTCCCCGCCCTCTGTGCCAGGTGCACCTGTGACCCCGAGCCATGTCCTGCTGCAAGCCCTGTGACCCCTGCTGCCAGCCCTGTGGCCCCTGCCCGCTGGCCAACAGCTGCACTGAGTGCTGTGTCAGGCAGTGCCAGGACTCCCACGTGGTCATTGAGCCGCCTGCTGTGCTGGTGACCCTGCCTGGGCCCATCCTCAGCTCCTCCCCACAGAACACTGCCGTGGGATCCTCCACCTCTGCTGCTGTGGGCAACATCCTCAGCTGTGGTGGAGTGCCCATCAGCTCTGGGGGCTTTGACATCTCCTGCATCACCAACTGCTATGGTGGCAGCAGATGTTGTCGTCCTTGCTAAAGCTGCTGGCAACATCCTCGGGCAAGAACCTACACACCCTCAGAAGATGGAGCTGCACTGAAGATGGATCTTTAGAACAATTGATTTGTGTCCTTCGTTTACTCTTCTTGTTTTCCACTCTCTTCCCTTCTCTGCCTTTTCTCTCAGCACCACCCAACGCCAGCCCTGAGGGACCTCTTTGCCTCCCTTCGTCCCTCTGCAGCCCAGGCAACTGGACACCCCCTCTGCACCCCAGTGGCTGCTCCTGCTGTCCCCTTTCAGCTGCCTCCTTTTCTTCCTTCGACTCAATAAAGTTGATTGGCATCCAAACCTGGCCTTCTGCTTTCTCCTTCCTTGTCTGGCAACTCTTGCAGGCAGCTCAGGGCAAAAGGTGCAGGACTGCAAGGATTGACACACTGTGCGGGACCACACTTTGTGCTTTTTCTATTGGAGCACACAACCAGATCCGTGCCTGCTCCAAAAGAGTGGCCATCAGGGGAACATGGTTTCAAAAGATCACAGAACAGGGAATGGGAAACTGCAATGCCTGGGGACAGTGCACAACCTCCTCTCTTCACACATCTCTCTCCCATGAGCATTCTCCCCGCTTCAAAGCAGACAGGCAGGCCTCAGGGGTTGCACAGGATCAACCAAGCACAAGGACAGAACTAAAACCATCCTCCCACCATCTAGGAGGCTGACAATGTTTCCTCTACTGGGTGTTGGAGACAAGAAACTCTCCCATTTTCCGGCCTCC
The DNA here is from genome assembly GCA_032173965.1 of Sitta carolinensis. Classification (NCBI taxonomy): domain Eukaryota; kingdom Metazoa; phylum Chordata; class Aves; order Passeriformes; family Sittidae; genus Sitta; species Sitta carolinensis. The sequence continues at coordinate 3,684,755 of CM063307.1, forward strand.
ACCTCTCAGATGGAGGAAAAAACTTTTCTCTGCATGCCTCATTCTCCTTGACAGCATCATTTTCTCACAACGCCGGGAGCAGGACAAAAGCCAGTGTGGCCACAGGACTCCCCCAATCCTCACAGAGCCACCAGAACACTGTAACAGCAAAGCCTGCCCATGTGGCAGGAGCAAGGAGCCTGGCAAAGAGCTGAGTGCACCAAGGCAGGCTGGAGGCAGCATCAAAGGCATGGCCTGGCTTTGGGGCTGTGCTGGGTGAGGCGTGAGAGCCGTGGCCCTCTCCAGGAGGCTGCAGAGAAGGAGCTGGGGGCTGAATGTGTGTCAGTGGCTGGCACAGCGGGGCAGGGAAGAGCCCTCGGGGCTGGCAATGGGTGGGCTGAGACGCCAGCTCAGGCCCTGCTCTGGACACACACACACACAAGGGCACTGACACAGTGGCTCCCTGCCCAGGGCTGCTCAGGGCTGAAGCCAGAGGCACAGAGCCCAGCACACGGACACAGGCACTCGGGCAGGGGCTGCACACAGTGCTCTGCCCTGTGCACAGCCAGCCCCACCTGGGCCAGAGGCTCTCAGGGGCTGTTCCCACGCGTGCACAAGCACAGCCATGTGCACATCCTGGCACACACTGGGGCACAGCCACACTGCCACGCACATTACTGCGGGCAGTACGTGGGCCAGAGCCCAGAGGAAGGGAGGGGAGTCAGGAGATGCTGGGCAGCTCCTGTCCACAGCAAAGCCTGAGCACGCAGAGCAGGACAGCTGCTCAAACAGCACTGCTACAGCACTCTCAAGGAATGTGCAGGATGAGGAGGAGGACAAAGATGCGACACTGAGAAGTCAAGTCACACTGGGGAGCCGTTAGGTGGTGAGCAAGAGACTGGAGGGCTGGGAGCAGATGAGGCCCTTCCAGTCAGCAAGAATTACAAACAGCTGGCACCATTACAAATCTCCATCAGAGTGCCTGTGGCTGGCATCACCTGCCTTCCTCGGGATCACTTCTGCACTGAGTTCACGTCTCTTACCCTCACTGACACATTCTTGCCCCAGGAAACCTGGAATCTCATGTGTCAGCCCTCTGAAGAAGTATCTCTGAGGGAATAGGAATGATGTAAGGCAGGAAATGCAAAGTCATGGTGGAGGGAAAACCCAGCTCATGCCATAGCATTCCCAGAGATGTTTCCGTTCATTTGGATCCTGCAGGAATATCGTCACCTCCACAGCACGAACTGTGGGCCCTGAGGCACTGTGGCACCAGGATAAAAGGCAGCCCAACTGGTGGCTCTGTCAACCACTTCTGCCCCCTCCTTCTCCTTGGCAACTAGGTGAGCTGAAAGCCCCTTTCTCCTCCACCCTCTCTGGCACAGCACTGAGCTTCCTGGCCCTTCTTCCTGCTCCTTGTTCTTCTGGGGGGTTCTCCAATGCTGGTGGGGTGGGCTGAGGGCAGAGCGTGTGTCCTGGCCAGAGGCTGAGGCTGGCCTGAGGAGCTGATTTTCATGCAGCTGAGGCAGGAGCATGGCTGGGCCTGGCTGAGCTCTGAAGCAGCGTGCTGGGCTCAGGCAAAGGATGCCTGCTTTGGGCCTGCAGAGCCTGGAGCTGGGCAGGCAGCAGGGGCCTTGTCTTGCTGGGGGTGCCTTGCGGGCTGTGTCTCAGGTGTTCGTGTGCTCTGCTTCCTCCCTGCTCACTGTGCCAGGTGCAGTCCCAGCCTCCAGACATGTCTTGCCCTGAGAAGTGCCAGCAGTGCCAGCCCTGTGACCCCTGCTGCCAGCCCTGTGGCCCCTGCCCGCTGGCCAACAGCTGCACTGAGTGCTGTGTCAGGCAGTGCCAGAGCTCCCACGTGGTCATTGAGCCGCCTGCTGTGCTGGTGACCCTGCCCGGGCCCATCCTCAGCACCTTCCCACAGAACACCGCCGTGGGATCCTCCACCTCTGCTGCTGTGGGCAACATCCTCAGCTCTGACGGAGTGCCCATCAGCTCTGGGGGCATTGACCTCTCCTGCATCACCAGCTGCTACCGGGAAAGATGTTGTCGTCCCTGCTAGAGATGCTGCCACCAACATCCCTGGGCAAGAACCTCCAGGACCTCAGAACACGGTGCTGGCATGAAGTCAGAACTTCAAGACATTGCATTTAGAGCTTTGGTCTGTTATTTCCTTCTTCTCCTCCCACTCCCGTTTTTATCTTCCCTTCTTTTCCTGTCACCACCACTCAATGTCAACCCAGTGGGATCTGCTGGCCTCCTTCTCCTGGCAAGACAGGAATGTCAGACATCCCCACTGCATCTTAGTGGCTGCTTCTGGGTGCTCTCTGTGAGCCTCCTCTTTTCTTCTTTTGACTCAATAAAGTTGCTTTTGCATTCAAACCTGGGCCTCTGATTTCTCCTTCTTTTTGTGCCAACTCTCCCACTTTGCTCATTGAAAAAGGGTGGTGTGTTGCTACCAGCCGTGGGGGCCTGGCTATCCTTGTCCCCCAGCTGCATAGCCAGCTGCAGCTCTTCTCAGGCTGCAACCAGTCCTTGATCAGTAGAAAGCAGAGAGGCTTTTTGCTCTCTAGGCTCCAACCTCCCCGAGAGCAGGTTTGAAGAAATGGTACACGAAGGTGCAACCTCAGAGATGCTTATTCCTCTCCAAGGGGTGCAAGAAGACACCAGCACCCCAATTTGCAAGCTTTTAACCTGCATCAGTCCGGCTGTGTTCCCTCGGGAGGGCTGGATACAATGGGACAGGGAGTGGCTAGCTAGGGACAGGCCAGACCCACTGCGGTGGAACAGGGACAACCATTTGGGAAAAACCACATTTAACATCCACTCCCACAGTGGTGGAAGGAGAGCATTGCAATCCCTGAAGTTCTATTTCCTTTTTTCCCTTGCAGCTGACAAAGATGTCGATCTCTGAGAGGCTGGTGACCATAGTAATAAATTATTACAATTCCTCACAAAGGTTTGTAAGAAACTGCCCAGAATGGTCTTGGGTGCCTCAACATTGCAAATGTGAAAGACCAGTTCAGACAGAGCTTTGAGAAGTGAGAAGAATCAGTGTCCATCGCTTGAGGACAGGAGGAATGGAAAGAAATGGTCTTGAAGTTGCCTTCCAGCCCAAAGCATTTCAAATGAAATGCACTTTCACAAACACATCAGCAGTGGGACAAATGTGCTCAGGGCTGGGCAGCGCTGAGTCCCCTTTGGACACAGCTGGAGCTGACTCTGCCAGACATGGCAGCAGCCACTGGACTCTTCTCACAGAGCCCATTCCTGCAGCCTTAGTCACAAAGTTTGCCTTTGTGAGCCACCAGGACACAGGAGGAAGCCCTGCTTCCTGGGAAGAGGCCAGCCACCACTTCCTGAGGTAAGGAGTGCATGCATTAATTTTCTTTCCCAGTGTACAGGTGCATGCATAACATTTTGCTTTGGCTTTAGCAAACTGCATTTTATCAAGCATCAAGTTTCTCTCTGTTTTATCTTATACTGCAGGAGAAAGGGGATGGATAGAGCACCTTGCTGGGCACCATCCATCCAGCCAAGGTGTGCCAGGCACAGCTGGTAATCCAGCCCAGGGCAGGAGCAGGAACGAGCTGGAGAAGCGGGCATGGACTGCTGACCAAAGGAAGATCTATTAGAAAGGAAGCAAGACCACAAAGGATATCTCCTGTCCCCGAGCCATTCCCAAAATGAGCTGGGAGAACGGGCAGCACATGAAAACTCAGGGGATGTCCCAGAGAGATGAGGAGGGAGAGATGGGCAGGGACACAAGAAGAATGAGAGTGGTGCCCAGAGAACTTTGCCGCAAACAAACCCACAGGAATGACACAGGCTCCTCTCCTGTTTCTGCATGGAATGCCACCAGACCATGATCCAAGCATTCTGCCTACTCTGTCATGTTTCTATCCTGGAAAATCATGAGCCTCTCCTCCTGTCCCTGGAAGAAGTCTTCAGATAGGAACGCACATGGCAGAGGCAGGAAATTGAGGCCGCAATGCAGGAAACCAGGACACAGCCCCTACCATTAGCCGGGATGGTGCACATTTGGCATGAGCTGGTCCCAAAATTATGACTTCCACAAAGGTGCCTCTGGGCCTGAGGCAGAGCAGGACTGCTATAAAAGGCAGCCCAAGTCTCTGCTCTCTCATCCACTTCTCTCACCTCCTTCTCCTCAGCAATCAGGTGAGTGCGAAGCCTCTTCTCCTCCTCCAGCTGCTGCTGCTGCTGCTGGTGCTTCCAGAGCAGCTCTTTGCTGGCTGTAGGTGTCAGCTGAGAGGGGCTGTCATAGCACAGGGCTGGGAGCTGCTTGTGCTGGGAGAGGGCAGGGGAGAGAAGGTCTTGTGCAGACACAGAGAGGCTGGGACTTGTCTGAGGAGGCTCCTGATCTTGGAGGTGGGCAGTGCCAGGTGTGCCAGCAGGTGCCTTGGCTGCAGGCTGTTTGGGTGCAGTGCTGCTGTTCCTGTGTGCTGACTTTGTGCTTCTCCCCGCCCTCTGTGCCAGGTGCACCTGTGACCCCGAGCCATGTCCTGCTGCAAGCCCTGTGACCCCTGCTGCCAGCCCTGTGGCCCCTGCCCGCTGGCCAACAGCTGCACTGAGTGCTGTGTCAGGCAGTGCCAGGACTCCCACGTGGTCATTGAGCCGCCTGCTGTGCTGGTGACCCTGCCTGGGCCCATCCTCAGCTCCTCCCCACAGAACACTGCCGTGGGATCCTCCACCTCTGCTGCTGTGGGCAACATCCTCAGCTGTGGTGGAGTGCCCATCAGCTCTGGGGGCTTTGACATCTCCTGCATCACCAACTGCTATGGTGGCAGCAGATGTTGTCGTCCTTGCTAAAGCTGCTGGCAACATCCTCGGGCAAGAACCTACACACCCTCAGAAGATGGAGCTGCACTGAAGATGGATCTTTAGAACCATTGATTTGTGTCTTCGTTTACTCTTCTTGTTTTCCACTCTCTTCCCTTCTCTGCCTTTTCTCTCAGCACCACCCAACGCCAGCCCTGAGGGACCTCTTTGCCTCCCTTCGTCCCTCTGCAGCCCAGGCAACTGGACACCCCCTCTGCACCCCAGTGGCTGCTCCTGCTGTCCCCTTTCAGCTGCCTCCTTTTCTTCCTTCGACTCAATAAAGTTGATTGGCATCCAAACCTGGCCTTCTGCTTTCTCCTTCCTTGTCTGGCAACTCTTGCAGGCAGCTCAGGGCAAAAGGTGCAGGACTGCAAGGATTGACACACTGTGCGGGACCACACTTTGTGCTTTTTCTATTGGAGCACACAACCAGATCCGTGCCTGCTCCAAAAGAGTGGCCATCAGGGGAACATGGTTTCAAAAGATCACAGAACAGGGAATGGGAAACTGCAATGCCTGGGGACAGTGCACAACCTCCTCTCTTCACACATCTCTCTCCCATGAGCATTCTCCCCGCTTCAAAGCAGACAGGCAGGCCTCAGGGGTTGCACAGGATCAACCAAGCACAAGGACAGAACTAAAACCATCCTCCCACCATCTAGGAGGCTGACAATGTTTCCTCTACTGGGTGTTGGAGACAAGAAACTCTCCCATTTTCCGGCCTCCACCTCTCAGATGGAGGAAAAAACTTTTCTCTGCATGCCTCATTCTCCTTGACAGCATCATTTTCTCACAACGCCGGGAGCAGGACAAAAGCCAGTGTGGCCACAGGACTCCCCCAATCCTCACAGAGCCACCAGAACACTGTAACAGCAAAGCCTGCCCATGTGGCAGGAGCAAGGAGCCTGGCAAAGAGCTGAGTGCACCAAGGCAGGCTGGAGGCAGCATCAAAGGCATGGCCTGGCTTTGGGGCTGTGCTGGGTGAGGCGTGAGAGCCGTGGCCCTCTCCAGGAGGCTGCAGAGAAGGAGCTGGGGGCTGAATGTGTGTCAGTGGCTGGCACAGCGGGGCAGGGAAGAGCCCTCGGGGCTGGCAATGGGTGGGCTGAGACGCCAGCTCAGGCCCTGCTCTGGACACACACACACACAAGGGCACTGACACAGTGGCTCCCTGCCCAGGGCTGCTCAGGGCTGAAGCCAGAGGCACAGAGCCCAGCACACGGACACAGGCACTCGGGCAGGGGCTGCACACCAGTGCTCTGCCCTGTGCACAGCCAGCCCCACCTGGGCCAGAGGCTCTCAGGGGCTGTTCCCACGCGTGCACAAGCACAGCCATGTGCACATCCTGGCACACACTGGGGCACAGCCACACTGCCACGCACATTACTGCGGGCAGTACGTGGGCCAGAGCCCAGAGGAAGGGAGGGGAGTCAGGAGATGCTGGGCAGCTCCTGTCCACAGCAAAGCCTGAGCACGCAGAGCAGGACAGCTGCTCAAACAGCACTGCTACAGCACTCTCAAGGAATGTGCAGGATGAGGAGGAGGACAAAGATGCGACACTGAGAAGTCAAGTCACACTGGGGAGCCGTTAGGTGGTGAGCAAGAGACTGGAGGGCTGGGAGCAGATGAGGCCCTTCCAGTCAGCAAGAATTACAAACAGCTGGCACCATTACAAATCTCCATCAGAGTGCCTGTGGCTGGCATCACCTGCCTTCCTCGGGATCACTTCTGCACTGAGTTCACGTCTCTTACCCTCACTGACACATTCTTGCCCCCAGGAAACCTGGAATCTCATGTGTCAGCCCTCTGAAGAAGTATCTCTGAGGGAATAGGAATGATGTAAGGCAGGAAATGCAAAGTCATGGTGGAGGGAAAACCCAGCTCATGCCATAGCATTCCCAGAGATGTTTCCGTTCATTTGGATCCTGCAGGAATATCGTCACCTCCACAGCACGAACTGTGGGCCCTGAGGCACTGTGGCACCAGGATAAAAGGCAGCCCAACTGGTGGCTCTGTCAACCACTTCTGCCCCCTCCTTCTCCTTGGCAACTAGGTGAGCTGAAAGCCCCTTTCTCCTCCACCCTCTCTGGCACAGCACTGAGCTTCCTGGCCCTTCTTCCTGCTCCTTGTTCTTCTGGGGGGTTCTCCAATGCTGGTGGGGTGGGCTGAGGGCAGAGCGTGTGTCCTGGCCAGAGGCTGAGGCTGGCCTGAGGAGCTGATTTTCATGCAGCTGAGGCAGGAGCATGGCTGGGCCTGGCTGAGCTCTGAAGCAGCGTGCTGGGCTCAGGCAAAGGATGCCTGCTTTGGGCCTGCAGAGCCTGGAGCTGGGCAGGCAGCAGGGGCCTTGTCTTGCTGGGGGTGCCTTGCGGGCTGTGTCTCAGGTGTTCGTGTGCTCTGCTTCCTCCCTGCTCACTGTGCCAGGTGCAGTCCCAGCCTCCAGACATGTCTTGCCCTGAGAAGTGCCAGCAGTGCCAGCCCTGTGACCCCTGCTGCCAGCCCTGTGGCCCCTGCCCGCTGGCCAACAGCTGCACTGAGTGCTGTGTCAGGCAGTGCCAGAGCTCCCACGTGGTCATTGAGCCGCCTGCTGTGCTGGTGACCCTGCCCGGGCCCATCCTCAGACACCTTCCCACAGAACACCGCCGTGGGATCCTCCACCTCTGCTGCTGTGGGCAACATCCTCAGCTCTGACGGAGTGCCCATCAGCTCTGGGGGCATTGACCTCTCCTGCATCACCAGCTGCTACCGGGAAAGATGTTGTCGTCCCTGCTAGAGATGCTGCCACCAACATCCCTGGGCAAGAACCTCCAGGACCTCAGAACACGGTGCTGGCATGAAGTCAGAACTTCAAGACATTGCATTTAGAGCTTTGGTCTGTTATTTCCTTCTTCTCCTCCCACTCCCGTTTTTATCTTCCCTTCTTTTCCTGTCACCACCACTCAATGTCAACCCAGTGGGATCTGCTGGCCTCCTTCTCCTGGCAAGACAGGAATGTCAGACATCCCCACTGCATCTTAGTGGCTGCTTCTGGGTGCTCTCTGTGAGCCTCCTCTTTTCTTCTTTTGACTCAATAAAGTTGCTTTTGCATTCAAACCTGGGCCTCTGATTTCTCCTTCTTTTTGTGCCAACCTCCCACTTTGCTCATTGAAAAAGGGTGGTGTGTTGCTACCAGCCGTGGGGGCCTGGCTATCCTTGTCCCCCAGCTGCATAGCCAGCTGCAGCTCTTCTCAGGCTGCAACCAGTCCTTGATCAGTAGAAAGCAGAGAGGCTTTTTGCTCTCTAGGCTCCAACCTCCCCGAGAGCAGGTTTGAAGAAATGGTACACGAAGGTGCAACCTCAGAGATGCTTATTCCTCTCCAAGGGGTGCAAAGAAGACACCAGCACCCCAATTTGCAAGCTTTTAACCTGCATCAGTCCGGCTGTGTTCCCTCGGGAGGGCTGGATACAATGGGACAGGGAGTGGCTAGCTAGGGACAGGCCAGACCCACTGCGGGTGGAACAGGGACAACCATTTGGGAAAAACCACATTTAACATCCACTCCCACAGTGGTGGAAGGAGAGCATTGCAATCCCTGAAGTTCTATTTCCTTTTTTCCCTTGCAGCTGACAAAGATGTCGATCTCTGAGAGGCTGGTGACCATAGTAATAAATTATTACAATTCCTCACAAAGGTTTGTAAGAAACTGCCCAGAATGGTCTTGGGTGCCTCAACATTGCAAATGTGAAAGACCAGTTCAGACAGAGCTTTGAGAAGTGAGAAGAATCAGTGTCCATCGCTTGAGGACAGGAGGAATGGAAAGAAATGGTCTTGAAGTTGCCTTCCAGCCCAAAGCATTTCAAATGAAATGCACTTTCACAAACACATCAGCAGTGGGACAAATGTGCTCAGGGCTGGGCAGCGCTGAGTCCCCTTTGGACACAGCTGGAGCTGACTCTGCCAGACATGGCAGCAGCCACTGGACTCTTCTCACAGAGCCCATTCCTGCAGCCTTAGTCACAAAGTTTGCCTTTGTGAGCCACCAGGACACAGGAGGAAGCCCTGCTTCCTGGGAAGAGGCCAGCCACCACTTCCTGAGGTAAGGAGTGCATGCATTAATTTTCTTTCCCAGTGTACAGGTGCATGCATAACATTTTGCTTTGGCTTTAGCAAACTGCATTTTATCAAGCATCAAGTTTCTCTCTGTTTTATCTTATACTGCAGGAGAAAGGGGATGGATAGAGCACCTTGCTGGGCACCATCCATCCAGCCAAGGTGTGCCAGGCACAGCTGGTAATCCAGCCCAGGGCAGGAGCAGGAACGAGCTGGAGAAGCGGGCATGGACTGCTGACCAAAGGAAGATCTATTAGAAAGGAAGCAAGACCACAAAGGATATCTCCTGTCCCCGAGCCATTCCCAAAATGAGCTGGGAGAACGGGCAGCACATGAAAACTCAGGGGATGTCCCAGAGAGATGAGGAGGGAGAGATGGGCAGGGACACAAGAAGAATGAGAGTGGTGCCCAGAGAACTTTGCCACAAACAAACCCACAGGAATGACACAGGCTCCTCTCCTGTTTCTGCATGGAATGCCACCAGACCATGATCCAAGCATTCTGCCTACTCTGTCATGTTTCTATCCTGGAAAATCATGAGCCTCTCCTCCTGTCCCTGGAAGAAGTCTTCAGATAGGAACGCACATGGCAGAGGCAGGAAATTGAGGCCGCAATGCAGGAAACCAGGACACAGCCCCTACCATTAGCCGGGATGGTGCACATTTGGCATGAGCTGGTCCCAAAATTATGACTTCCACAAAGGTGCCTCTGGGCCTGAGGCAGAGCAGGACTGCTATAAAAGGCAGCCCAAGTCTCTGCTCTCTCATCCACTTCTCTCACCTCCTTCTCCTCAGCAATCAGGTGAGTGCGAAGCCTCTTCTCCTCCTCCAGCTGCTGCTGCTGCTGCTGGTGCTTCCAGAGCAGCTCTTTGCTGGCTGTAGGTGTCAGCTGAGAGGGGCTGTCATAGCACAGGGCTGGGAGCTGCTTGTGCTGGGAGAGGGCAGGGGAGAGAAGGTCTTGTGCAGACACAGAGAGGCTGGGACTTGTCTGAGGAGGCTCCTGATCTTGGAGGTGGGCAGTGCCAGGTGTGCCAGCAGGTGCCTTGGCTGCAGGCTGTTTGGGTGCAGTGCTGCTGTTCCTGTGTGCTGACTTTGTGCTTCTCCCGCCCTCTGTGCCAGGTGCACCTGTGACCCCGAGCCATGTCCTGCTGCAAGCCCTGTGACCCCTGCTGCCAGCCCTGTGGCCCCTGCCCGCTGGCCAACAGCTGCACTGAGTGCTGTGTCAGGCAGTGCCAGGACTCCCACGTGGTCATTGAGCCGCCTGCTGTGCTGGTGACCCTGCCTGGGCCCATCCTCAGCTCCTCCCCACAGAACACTGCCGTGGGATCCTCCACCTCTGCTGCTGTGGGCAACATCCTCAGCTGTGGTGGAGTGCCCATCAGCTCTGGGGGCTTTGACATCTCCTGCATCACCAACTGCTATGGTGGCAGCAGATGTTGTCGTCCTTGCTAAAGCTGCTGGCAACATCCTCGGGCAAGAACCTACACACCCTCAGAAGATGGAGCTGCACTGAAGATGGATCTTTAGAACCATTGATTTGTGTCTTCGTTTACTCTTCTTGTTTTCCACTCTCTTCCCTTCTCTGCCTTTTCTCTCAGCACCACCCAACGCCAGCCCTGAGGGACCTCTTTGCCTCCCTTCGTCCCTCTGCAGCCCAGGCAACTGGAAACCCCCTCTGCACCCCAGTGGCTGCTCCTGCTGTCCCCTTTCAGCTGCCTCCTTTTCTTCCTTCGACTCAATAAAGTTGATTGGCATCCAAACCTGGCCTTCTGCTTTCTCCTTCCTTGTCTGGCAACTCTTGCAGGCAGCTCAGGGCAAAAGGTGCAGGACTGCAAGGATTGACACACTGTGCGGGACCACACTTTGTGCTTTTTCTATTGGAGCACACAACCAGATCCGTGCCTGCTCCAAAAGAGTGGCCATCAGGGGAACATGGTTTCAAAAGATCACAGAACAGGGAATGGGAAACTGCAATGCCTGGGGACAGTGCACAACCTCCTCTCTTCACACATCTCTCTCCCATGAGCATTCTCCCCGCTTCAAAGCAGACAGGCAGGCCTCAGGGGTTGCACAGGATCAACCAAGCACAAGGACAGAACTAAAACCATCCTCCCACCATCTAGGAGGCTGACAATGTTTCCTCTACTGGGTGTTGGAGACAAGAAACTCTCCCATTTTCCGGCCTCCACCTCTCAGATGGAGGAAAAAACTTTTCTCTGCATGCCTCATTCTCCTTGACAGCATCATTTTCTCACAACGCCGGGAGCAGGACAAAAGCCAGTGTGGCCACAGGACTCCCCCAATCCTCACAGAGCCACCAGAACACTGTAACAGCAAAGCCTGCCCATGTGGCAGGAGCAAGGAGCCTGGCAAAGAGCTGAGTGCACCAAGGCAGGCTGGAGGCAGCATCAAAGGCATGGCCTGGCTTTGGGGCTGTGCTGGGTGAGGCGTGAGAGCCGTGGCCCTCTCCAGGAGGCTGCAGAGAAGGAGCTGGGGGCTGAATGTGTGTCAGTGGCTGGCACAGCGGGGCAGGGAAGAGCCCTCGGGGCTGGCAATGGGTGGGCTGAGACGCCAGCTCAGGCCCTGCTCTGGACACACACACACACAAGGGCACTGACACAGTGGCTCCCTGCCCAGGGCTGCTCAGGGCTGAAGCCAGAGGCACAGAGCCCAGCACACGGACACAGGCACTCGGGCAGGGGCTGCACACCAGTGCTCTGCCCTGTGCACAGCCAGCCCCACCTGGGCCAGAGGCTCTCAGGGGCTGTTCCCACGCGTGCACAAGCACAGCCACGTGCACATCCTGGCACACACTGGGGCACAGCCACACTGCCACGCACATTACTGCGGGCAGTACGTGGGCCAGAGCCCAGAGGAAGGGAGGGGAGTCAGGAGATGCTGGGCAGCTCCTGTCCACAGCAAAGCCTGAGCACGCAGAGCAGGACAGCTGCTCAAACAGCACTGCTACAGCACTCTCAAGGAATGTGCAGGATGAGGAGGAGGACAAAGATGCGACACTGAGAAGTCAAGTCACACTGGGGAGCCGTTAGGTGGTGAGCAAGAGACTGGAGGGCTGGGAGCAGATGAGGCCCTTCCAGTCAGCAAGAATTACAAACAGCTGGCACCATTACAAATCTCCATCAGAGTGCCTGTGGCTGGCATCACCTGCCTTCCTCGGGATCACTTCTGCACTGAGTTCACGTCTCTTACCCTCACTGACACATTCTTGCCCCCAGGAAACCTGGAATCTCATGTGTCAGCCCTCTGAAGAAGTATCTCTGAGGGAATAGGAATGATGTAAGGCAGGAAATGCAAAGTCATGGTGGAGGGAAAACCCAGCTCATGCCATAGCATTCCCAGAGATGTTTCCGTTCATTTGGATCCTGCAGGAATATCGTCACCTCCACAGCACGAACTGTGGGCCCTGAGGCACTGTGGCACCAGGATAAAAGGCAGCCCAACTGGTGGCTCTGTCAACCACTTCTGCCCCCTCCTTCTCCTTGGCAACTAGGTGAGCTGAAAGCCCCTTTCTCCTCCACCCTCTCTGGCACAGCACTGAGCTTCCTGGCCCTTCTTCCTGCTCCTTGTTCTTCTGGGGGGGTTCTCCAATGCTGGTGGGGTGGGCTGAGGGCAGAGCGTGTGTCCTGGCCAGAGGCTGAGGCTGGCCTGAGGAGCTGATTTTCATGCAGCTGAGGCAGGAGCATGGCTGGGCCTGGCTGAGCTCTGAAGCAGCGTGCTGGGCTCAGGCAAAGGATGCCTGCTTTGGGCCTGCAGAGCCTGGAGCTGGGCAGGCAGCAGGGGCCTTGTCTTGCTGGGGGTGCCTTGCGGGCTGTGTCTCAGGTGTTCGTGTGCTCTGCTTCCTCCCTGCTCACTGTGCCAGGTGCAGTCCCAGCCTCCAGACATGTCCTGCCCTGAGAAGTGCCAGCAGTGCCAGCCCTGTGACCCCTGCTGCCAGCCCTGTGGCCCCTGCCCGCTGGCCAACAGCTGCACTGAGTGCTGTGTCAGGCAGTGCCAGAGCTCCCACGTGGTCATTGAGCCGCCTGCTGTGCTGGTGACCCTGCCCGGGCCCATCCTCAGCACCTTCCCACAGAAACACGCCGTGGGATCCTCCACCTCTGCTGCTGTGGGCAACATCCTCAGCTCTGACGGAGTGCCCATCAGCTCTGGGGGCATTGACCTCTCCTGCATCACCAGCTGCTACCGGGAAAGATGTTGTCGTCCCTGCTAGAGATGCTGCCACCAACATCCCTGGGCAAGAACCTCCAGGACCTCAGAACACGGTGCTGGCATGAAGTCAGAACTTCAAGACATTGCATTTAGAGCTTTGGTCTGTTATTTCCTTCTTCTCCTCCCACTCCCGTTTTTATCTTCCCTTCTTTTCCTGTCACCACCACTCAATGTCAACCCAGTGGGATCTGCTGGCCTCCTTCTCCTGGCAAGACAGGAATGTCAGACATCCCCACTGCATCTTAGTGGCTGCTTCTGGGTGCTCTCTGTGAGCCTCCTCTTTTCTTCTTTTGACTCAATAAAGTTGCTTTTGCATTCAAACCTGGGCCTCTGATTTCTCCTTCTTTTTGTGCCAACTCTCCCACTTTGCTCATTGAAAAAGGGTGGTGTGTTGCTACCAGCCGTGGGGGCCTGGCTATCCTTGTCCCCCAGCTGCATAGCCAGCTGCAGCTCTTCTCAGGCTGCAACCAGTCCTTGATCAGTAGAAAGCAGAGAGGCTTTTTGCTCTCTAGGCTCCAACCTCCCCGAGAGCAGGTTTGAAGAAATGGTACACGAAGGTGCAACCTCAGAGATGCTTATTCCTCTCCAAGGGGTGCAAAGAAGACACCAGCACCCCAATTTGCAAGCTTTTAACCTGCATCAGTCCGGCTGTGTTCCCTCGGGAGGGCTGGATACAATGGGACAGGGAGTGGCTAGCTAGGGACAGGCCAGACCCACTGCGGGTGGAACAGGGACAACCATTTGGGAAAAACCACATTTAACATCCACTCCCACAGTGGTGGAAGGAGAGCATTGCAATCCCTGAAGTTCTATTTCCTTTTTTCCCTTGCAGCTGACAAAGATGTCGATCTCTGAGAGGCTGGTGACCATAGTAATAAATTATTACAATTCCTCACAAAGGTTTGTAAGAAACTGCCCAGAATGGTCTTGGGTGCCTCAACATTGCAAATGTGAAAGACCAGTTCAGACAGAGCTTTGAGAAGTGAGAAGAATCAGTGTCCATCGCTTGAGGACAGGAGGAATGGAAAGAAATGGTCTTGAAGTTGCCTTCCAGCCCAAAGCATTTCAAATGAAATGCACTTTCACAAACACATCAGCAGTGGGACAAATGTGCTCAGGGCTGGGCAGCGCTGAGTCCCCTTTGGACACAGCTGGAGCTGACTCTGCCAGACATGGCAGCAGCCACTGGACTCTTCTCACAGAGCCCATTCCTGCAGCCTTAGTCACAAAGTTTGCCTTTGTGAGCCACCAGGACACAGGAGGAAGCCCTGCTTCCTGGGAAGAGGCCAGCCACCACTTCCTGAGGTAAGGAGTGCATGCATTAATTTTCTTTCCCAGTGTACAGGTGCATGCATAACATTTTGCTTTGGCTTTAGCAAACTGCATTTTATCAAGCATCAAGTTTCTCTCTGTTTTATCTTATACTGCAGGAGAAAGGGGATGGATAGAGCACCTTGCTGGGCACCATCCATCCAGCCAAGGTGTGCCAGGCACAGCTGGTAATCCAGCCCAGGGCAGGAGCAGGAACGAGCTGGAGAAGCGGGCATGGACTGCTGACCAAAGGAAGATCTATTAGAAAGGAAGCAAGACCACAAAGGATATCTCCTGTCCCCGAGCCATTCCCAAAATGAGCTGGGAGAACGGGCAGCACATGAAAACTCAGGGATGTCCCAGAGAGATGAGGAGGGAGAGATGGGCAGGGACACAAGAAGAATGAGAGTGGTGCCCAGAGAACTTTGCCACAAACAAACCCACAGGAATGACACAGGCTCCTCTCCTGTTTCTGCATGGAATGCCACCAGACCATGATCCAAGCATTCTGCCTACTCTGTCATGTTTCTATCCTGGAAAATCATGAGCCTCTCCTCCTGTCCCTGGAAGAAGTCTTCAGATAGGAACGCACATGGCAGAGGCAGGAAATTGAGGCCGCAATGCAGGAAACCAGGACACAGCCCCTACCATTAGCCGGGATGGTGCACATTTGGCATGAGCTGGTCCCAAAATTATGACTTCCACAAAGGTGCCTCTGGGCCTGAGGCAGAGCAGGACTGCTATAAAAGGCAGCCCAAGTCTCTGCTCTCTCATCCACTTCTCTCACCTCCTTCTCCTCAGCAATCAGGTGAGTGCGAAGCCTCTTCTCCTCCTCCAGCTGCTGCTGCTGCTGCTGGTGCTTCCAGAGCAGCTCTTTGCTGGCTGTAGGTGTCAGCTGAGAGGGGCTGTCATAGCACAGGGCTGGGAGCTGCTTGTGCTGGGAGAGGGCAGGGGAGAGAAGGTCTTGTGCAGACACAGAGAGGCTGGGACTTGTCTGAGGAGGCTCCTGATCTTGGAGGTGGGCAGTGCCAGGTGTGCCAGCAGGTGCCTTGGCTGCAGGCTGTTTGGGTGCAGTGCTGCTGTTCCTGTGTGCTGACTTTGTGCTTCTCCCCGCCCTCTGTGCCAGGTGCACCTGTGACCCCGAGCCATGTCCTGCTGCAAGCCCTGTGACCCCTGCTGCCAGCCCTGTGGCCCCTGCCCGCTGGCCAACAGCTGCACTGAGTGCTGTGTCAGGCAGTGCCAGGACTCCCACGTGGTCATTGAGCCGCCTGCTGTGCTGGTGACCCTGCCTGGGCCCATCCTCAGCTCCTCCCCACAGAACACTGCCGTGGGATCCTCCACCTCTGCTGCTGTGG
Organism: Sitta carolinensis; assembly: GCA_032173965.1. NCBI lineage: Eukaryota > Metazoa > Chordata > Aves > Passeriformes > Sittidae > Sitta > Sitta carolinensis. The sequence goes on from CM063307.1 coordinate 3,700,546, forward strand.
GCAACATCCTCAGCTGTGGTGGAGTGCCCATCAGCTCTGGGGGCTTTGACATCTCCTGCATCACCAACTGCTATGGTGGCAGCAGATGTTGTCGTCCTTGCTAAAGCTGCTGGCAACATCCTCGGGCAAGAACCTACACACCCTCAGAAGATGGAGCTGCACTGAAGATGGATCTTTAGAACCATTGATTTGTGTCTTTCGTTTACTCTTCTTGTTTTCCACTCTCTTCCCTTCTCTGCCTTTTCTCTCAGCACCACCCAACGCCAGCCCTGAGGGACCTCTTTGCCTCCCTTCGTCCCTCTGCAGCCCAGGCAACTGGACACCCCCTCTGCACCCCAGTGGCTGCTCCTGCTGTCCCCTTTCAGCTGCCTCCTTTTCTTCCTTCGACTCAATAAAGTTGATTGGCATCCAAACCTGGCCTTCTGCTTTCTCCTTCCTTGTCTGGCAACTCTTGCAGGCAGCTCAGGGCAAAAGGTGCAGGACTGCAAGGATTGACACACTGTGCGGGACCACACTTTGTGCTTTTTCTATTGGAGCACACAACCAGATCCGTGCCTGCTCCAAAAGAGTGGCCATCAGGGGAACATGGTTTCAAAAGATCACAGAACAGGGAATGGGAAACTGCAATGCCTGGGGACAGTGCACAACCTCCTCTCTTCACACATCTCTCTCCCATGAGCATTCTCCCCGCTTCAAAGCAGACAGGCAGGCCTCAGGGGTTGCACAGGATCAACCAAGCACAAGGACAGAACTAAAACCATCCTCCCACCATCTAGGAGGCTGACAATGTTTCCTCTACTGGGTGTTGGAGACAAGAAACTCTCCCATTTTCCGGCCTCCACCTCTCAGATGGAGGAAAAAACTTTTCTCTGCATGCCTCATTCTCCTTGACAGCATCATTTTCTCACAACGCCGGGAGCAGGACAAAAGCCAGTGTGGCCACAGGACTCCCCCAATCCTCACAGAGCCACCAGAACACTGTAACAGCAAAGCCTGCCCATGTGGCAGGAGCAAGGAGCCTGGCAAAGAGCTGAGTGCACCAAGGCAGGCTGGAGGCAGCATCAAAGGCATGGCCTGGCTTTGGGGCTGTGCTGGGTGAGGCGTGAGAGCCGTGGCCCTCTCCAGGAGGCTGCAGAGAAGGAGCTGGGGGCTGAATGTGTGTCAGTGGCTGGCACAGCGGGGCAGGGAAGAGCCCTCGGGGCTGGCAATGGGTGGGCTGAGACGCCAGCTCAGGCCCTGCTCTGGACACACACACACACAAGGGCACTGACACAGTGGCTCCCTGCCCAGGGCTGCTCAGGGCTGAAGCCAGAGGCACAGAGCCCAGCACACGGACACAGGCACTCGGGCAGGGGCTGCACACCAGTGCTCTGCCCTGTGCACAGCCAGCCCCACCTGGGCCAGAGGCTCTCAGGGGCTGTTCCCACGCGTGCACAAGCACAGCCACGTGCACATCCTGGCACACACTGGGGCACAGCCACACTGCCACGCACATTACTGCGGGCAGTACGTGGGCCAGAGCCCAGAGGAAGGGAGGGGAGTCAGGAGATGCTGGGCAGCTCCTGTCCACAGCAAAGCCTGAGCACGCAGAGCAGGACAGCTGCTCAAACAGCACTGCTACAGCACTCTCAAGGAATGTGCAGGATGAGGAGGAGGACAAAGATGCGACACTGAGAAGTCAAGTCACACTGGGGAGCCGTTAGGTGGTGAGCAAGAGACTGGAGGGCTGGGAGCAGATGAGGCCCTTCCAGTCAGCAAGAATTACAAACAGCTGGCACCATTACAAATCTCCATCAGAGTGCCTGTGGCTGGCATCACCTGCCTTCCTCGGGATCACTTCTGCACTGAGTTCACGTCTCTTACCCTCACTGACACATTCTTGCCCCCAGGAAACCTGGAATCTCATGTGTCAGCCCTCTGAAGAAGTATCTCTGAGGGAATAGGAATGATGTAAGGCAGGAAATGCAAAGTCATGGTGGAGGGAAAACCCAGCTCATGCCATAGCATTCCCAGAGATGTTTCCGTTCATTTGGATCCTGCAGGAATATCGTCACCTCCACAGCACGAACTGTGGGCCCTGAGGCACTGTGGCACCAGGATAAAAGGCAGCCCAACTGGTGGCTCTGTCAACCACTTCTGCCCCCTCCTTCTCCTTGGCAACTAGGTGAGCTGAAAGCCCCTTTCTCCTCCACCCTCTCTGGCACAGCACTGAGCTTCCTGGCCCTTCTTCCTGCTCCTTGTTCTTCTGGGGGGGTTCTCCAATGCTGGTGGGGTGGGCTGAGGGCAGAGCGTGTGTCCTGGCCAGAGGCTGAGGCTGGCCTGAGGAGCTGATTTTCATGCAGCTGAGGCAGGAGCATGGCTGGGCCTGGCTGAGCTCTGAAGCAGCGTGCTGGGCTCAGGCAAAGGATGCCTGCTTTGGGCCTGCAGAGCCTGGAGCTGGGCAGGCAGCAGGGGCCTTGTCTTGCTGGGGGTGCCTTGCGGGCTGTGTCTCAGGTGTTCGTGTGCTCTGCTTCCTCCCTGCTCACTGTGCCAGGTGCAGTCCCAGCCTCCAGACATGTCTGCCCTGAGAAGTGCCAGCAGTGCCAGCCCTGTGACCCCTGCTGCCAGCCCTGTGGCCCCTGCCCGCTGGCCAACAGCTGCACTGAGTGCTGTGTCAGGCAGTGCCAGAGCTCCCACGTGGTCATTGAGCCGCCTGCTGTGCTGGTGACCCTGCCCGGGCCCATCCTCAGCACCTTCCCACAGAACACCGCCGTGGGATCCTCCACCTCTGCTGCTGTGGGCAACATCCTCAGCTCTGACGGAGTGCCCATCAGCTCTGGGGGCATTGACCTCTCCTGCATCACCAGCTGCTACCGGGAAAGATGTTGTCGTCCCTGCTAGAGATGCTGCCACCAACATCCCTGGGCAAGAACCTCCAGGACCTCAGAACACGGTGCTGGCATGAAGTCAGAACTTCAAGACATTGCATTTAGAGCTTTGGTCTGTTATTTCCTTCTTCTCCTCCCACTCCCGTTTTTATCTTCCCTTCTTTTCCTGTCACCACCACTCAATGTCAACCCAGTGGGATCTGCTGGCCTCCTTCTCCTGGCAAGACAGGAATGTCAGACATCCCCACTGCATCTTAGTGGCTGCTTCTGGGTGCTCTCTGTGAGCCTCCTCTTTTCTTCTTTTGACTCAATAAAGTTGCTTTTGCATTCAAACCTGGGCCTCTGATTTCTCCTTCTTTTTGTGCCAACTCTCCCACTTTGCTCATTGAAAAAGGGTGGTGTGTTGCTACCAGCCGTGGGGGCCTGGCTATCCTTGTCCCCCAGCTGCATAGCCAGCTGCAGCTCTTCTCAGGCTGCAACCAGTCCTTGATCAGTAGAAAGCAGAGAGGCTTTTTGCTCTCTAGGCTCCAACCTCCCCGAGAGCAGGTTTGAAGAAATGGTACACGAAGGTGCAACCTCAGAGATGCTTATTCCTCTCCAAGGGGTGCAAAGAAGACACCAGCACCCCAATTTGCAAGCTTTTAACCTGCATCAGTCCGGCTGTGTTCCCTCGGGAGGGCTGGATACAATGGGACAGGGAGTGGCTAGCTAGGGACAGGCCAGACCCACTGCGGGTGGAACAGGGACAACCATTTGGGAAAAACCACATTTAACATCCACTCCCACAGTGGTGGAAGGAGAGCATTGCAATCCCTGAAGTTCTATTTCCTTTTTTCCCTTGCAGCTGACAAAGATGTCGATCTCTGAGAGGCTGGTGACCATAGTAATAAATTATTACAATTCCTCACAAAGGTTTGTAAGAAACTGCCCAGAATGGTCTTGGGTGCCTCAACATTGCAAATGTGAAAGACCAGTTCAGACAGAGCTTTGAGAAGTGAGAAGAATCAGTGTCCATCGCTTGAGGACAGGAGGAATGGAAAGAAATGGTCTTGAAGTTGCCTTCCAGCCCAAAGCATTTCAAATGAAATGCACTTTCACAAACACATCAGCAGTGGGACAAATGTGCTCAGGGCTGGGCAGCGCTGAGTCCCCTTTGGACACAGCTGGAGCTGACTCTGCCAGACATGGCAGCAGCCACTGGACTCTTCTCACAGAGCCCATTCCTGCAGCCTTAGTCACAAAGTTTGCCTTTGTGAGCCACCAGGACACAGGAGGAAGCCCTGCTTCCTGGGAAGAGGCCAGCCACCACTTCCTGAGGTAAGGAGTGCATGCATTAATTTTCTTTCCCAGTGTACAGGTGCATGCATAACATTTTGCTTTGGCTTTAGCAAACTGCATTTTATCAAGCATCAAGTTTCTCTCTGTTTTATCTTATACTGCAGGAGAAAGGGGATGGATAGAGCACCTTGCTGGGCACCATCCATCCAGCCAAGGTGTGCCAGGCACAGCTGGTAATCCAGCCCAGGGCAGGAGCAGGAACGAGCTGGAGAAGCGGGCATGGACTGCTGACCAAAGGAAGATCTATTAGAAAGGAAGCAAGACCACAAAGGATATCTCCTGTCCCCGAGCCATTCCCAAAATGAGCTGGGAGAACGGGCAGCACATGAAAACTCAGGGGATGTCCCAGAGAGATGAGGAGGGAGAGATGGGCAGGGACACAAGAAGAATGAGAGTGGTGCCCAGAGAACTTTGCCACAAACAAACCCACAGGAATGACACAGGCTCCTCTCCTGTTTCTGCATGGAATGCCACCAGACCATGATCCAAGCATTCTGCCTACTCTGTCATGTTTCTATCCTGGAAAATCATGAGCCTCTCCTCCTGTCCCTGGAAGAAGTCTTCAGATAGGAACGCACATGGCAGAGGCAGGAAATTGAGGCCGCAATGCAGGAAACCAGGACACAGCCCCTACCATTAGCCGGGATGGTGCACATTTGGCATGAGCTGGTCCCAAAATTATGACTTCCACAAAGGTGCCTCTGGGCCTGAGGCAGAGCAGGACTGCTATAAAAGGCAGCCCAAGTCTCTGCTCTCTCATCCACTTCTCTCACCTCCTTCTCCTCAGCAATCAGGTGAGTGCGAAGCCTCTTCTCCTCCTCCAGCTGCTGCTGCTGCTGCTGGTGCTTCCAGAGCAGCTCTTTGCTGGCTGTAGGTGTCAGCTGAGAGGGGCTGTCATAGCACAGGGCTGGGAGCTGCTTGTGCTGGGAGAGGGCAGGGGAGAGAAGGTCTTGTGCAGACACAGAGAGGCTGGGACTTGTCTGAGGAGGCTCCTGATCTTGGAGGTGGGCAGTGCCAGGTGTGCCAGCAGGTGCCTTGGCTGCAGGCTGTTTGGGTGCAGTGCTGCTGTTCCTGTGTGCTGACTTTGTGCTTCTCCCCGCCCTCTGTGCCAGGTGCACCTGTGACCCCGAGCCATGTCCTGCTGCAAGCCCTGTGACCCCTGCTGCCAGCCCTGTGGCCCCTGCCCGCTGGCCAACAGCTGCACTGAGTGCTGTGTCAGGCAGTGCCAGGACTCCCACGTGGTCATTGAGCCGCCTGCTGTGCTGGTGACCCTGCCTGGGCCCATCCTCAGCTCCTCCCCACAGAACACTGCCGTGGGATCCTCCACCTCTGCTGCTGTGGGCAACATCCTCAGCTGTGGTGGAGTGCCCATCAGCTCTGGGGGCTTTGACATCTCCTGCATCACCAACTGCTATGGTGGCAGCAGATGTTGTCGTCCTTGCTAAAGCTGCTGGCAACATCCTCGGGCAAGAACCTACACACCCTCAGAAGATGGAGCTGCACTGAAGATGGATCTTTAGAACCATTGATTTGTGTCTTTCGTTTACTCTTCTTGTTTTCCACTCTCTTCCCTTCTCTGCCTTTTCTCTCAGCACCACCCAACGCCAGCCCTGAGGGACCTCTTTGCCTCCCTTCGTCCCTCTGCAGCCCAGGCAACTGGACACCCCCTCTGCACCCCAGTGGCTGCTCCTGCTGTCCCCTTTCAGCTGCCTCCTTTTCTTCCTTCGACTCAATAAAGTTGATTGGCATCCAAACCTGGCCTTCTGCTTTCTCCTTCCTTGTCTGGCAACTCTTGCAGGCAGCTCAGGGCAAAAGGTGCAGGACTGCAAGGATTGACACACTGTGCGGGACCACACTTTGTGCTTTTTCTATTGGAGCACACAACCAGATCCGTGCCTGCTCCAAAAGAGTGGCCATCAGGGGAACATGGTTTCAAAAGATCACAGAACAGGGAATGGGAAACTGCAATGCCTGGGGACAGTGCACAACCTCCTCTCTTCACACATCTCTCTCCCATGAGCATTCTCCCCGCTTCAAAGCAGACAGGCAGGCCTCAGGGGTTGCACAGGATCAACCAAGCACAAGGACAGAACTAAAACCATCCTCCCACCATCTAGGAGGCTGACAATGTTTCCTCTACTGGGTGTTGGAGACAAGAAACTCTCCCATTTTCCGGCCTCCACCTCTCAGATGGAGGAAAAAACTTTTCTCTGCATGCCTCATTCTCCTTGACAGCATCATTTTCTCACAACGCCGGGAGCAGGACAAAAGCCAGTGTGGCCACAGGACTCCCCCAATCCTCACAGAGCCACCAGAACACTGTAACAGCAAAGCCTGCCCATGTGGCAGGAGCAAGGAGCCTGGCAAAGAGCTGAGTGCACCAAGGCAGGCTGGAGGCAGCATCAAAGGCATGGCCTGGCTTTGGGGCTGTGCTGGGTGAGGCGTGAGAGCCGTGGCCCTCTCCAGGAGGCTGCAGAGAAGGAGCTGGGGGCTGAATGTGTGTCAGTGGCTGGCACAGCGGGGCAGGGAAGAGCCCTCGGGGCTGGCAATGGGTGGGCTGAGACGCCAGCTCAGGCCCTGCTCTGGACACACACACACACAAGGGCACTGACACAGTGGCTCCCTGCCCAGGGCTGCTCAGGGCTGAAGCCAGAGGCACAGAGCCCAGCACACGGACACAGGCACTCGGGCAGGGGCTGCACACCAGTGCTCTGCCCTGTGCACAGCCAGCCCCACCTGGGCCAGAGGCTCTCAGGGGCTGTTCCCACGCGTGCACAAGCACAGCCACGTGCACATCCTGGCACACACTGGGGCACAGCCACACTGCCACGCACATTACTGCGGGCAGTACGTGGGCCAGAGCCCAGAGGAAGGGAGGGGAGTCAGGAGATGCTGGGCAGCTCCTGTCCACAGCAAAGCCTGAGCACGCAGAGCAGGACAGCTGCTCAAACAGCACTGCTACAGCACTCTCAAGGAATGTGCAGGATGAGGAGGAGGACAAAGATGCGACACTGAGAAGTCAAGTCACACTGGGGAGCCGTTAGGTGGTGAGCAAGAGACTGGAGGGCTGGGAGCAGATGAGGCCCTTCCAGTCAGCAAGAATTACAAACAGCTGGCACCATTACAAATCTCCATCAGAGTGCCGTGGCTGGCATCACCTGCCTTCCTCGGGATCACTTCTGCACTGAGTTCACGTCTCTTACCCTCACTGACACATTCTTGCCCCCAGGAAACCTGGAATCTCATGTGTCAGCCCTCTGAAGAAGTATCTCTGAGGGAATAGGAATGATGTAAGGCAGGAAATGCAAAGTCATGGTGGAGGGAAAACCCAGCTCATGCCATAGCATTCCCAGAGATGTTTCCGTTCATTTGGATCCTGCAGGAATATCGTCACCTCCACAGCACGAACTGTGGGCCCTGAGGCACTGTGGCACCAGGATAAAAGGCAGCCCAACTGGTGGCTCTGTCAACCACTTCTGCCCCCTCCTTCTCCTTGGCAACTAGGTGAGCTGAAAGCCCCTTTCTCCTCCACCCTCTCTGGCACAGCACTGAGCTTCCTGGCCCTTCTTCCTGCTCCTTGTTCTTCTGGGGGGTTCTCCAATGCTGGTGGGGTGGGCTGAGGGCAGAGCGTGTGTCCTGGCCAGAGGCTGAGGCTGGCCTGAGGAGCTGATTTTCATGCAGCTGAGGCAGGAGCATGGCTGGGCCTGGCTGAGCTCTGAAGCAGCGTGCTGGGCTCAGGCAAAGGATGCCTGCTTTGGGCCTGCAGAGCCTGGAGCTGGGCAGGCAGCAGGGGCCTTGTCTTGCTGGGGGTGCCTTGCGGGCTGTGTCTCAGGTGTTCGTGTGCTCTGCTTCCTCCCTGCTCACTGTGCCAGGTGCAGTCCCAGCCTCCAGACATGTCCTGCCCTGAGAAGTGCCAGCAGTGCCAGCCCTGTGACCCCTGCTGCCAGCCCTGTGGCCCCTGCCCGCTGGCCAACAGCTGCACTGAGTGCTGTGTCAGGCAGTGCCAGAGCTCCCACGTGGTCATTGAGCCGCCTGCTGTGCTGGTGACCCTGCCCGGGCCCATCCTCAGCACCTTCCCACAGAACACCGCCGTGGGATCCTCCACCTCTGCTGCTGTGGGCAACATCCTCAGCTCTGACGGAGTGCCCATCAGCTCTGGGGGCATTGACCTCTCCTGCATCACCAGCTGCTACCGGGAAAGATGTTGTCGTCCCTGCTAGAGATGCTGCCACCAACATCCCTGGGCAAGAACCTCCAGGACCTCAGAACACGGTGCTGGCATGAAGTCAGAACTTCAAGACATTGCATTTAGAGCTTTGGTCTGTTATTTCCTTCTTCTCCTCCCACTCCCGTTTTTATCTTCCCTTCTTTTCCTGTCACCACCACTCAATGTCAACCCAGTGGGATCTGCTGGCCTCCTTCTCCTGGCAAGACAGGAATGTCAGACATCCCCACTGCATCTTAGTGGCTGCTTCTGGGTGCTCTCTGTGAGCCTCCTCTTTTCTTCTTTTGACTCAATAAAGTTGCTTTTGCATTCAAACCTGGGCCTCTGATTTCTCCTTCTTTTTGTGCCAACTCTCCCACTTTGCTCATTGAAAAAGGGTGGTGTGTTGCTACCAGCCGTGGGGGCCTGGCTATCCTTGTCCCCCAGCTGCATAGCCAGCTGCAGCTCTTCTCAGGCTGCAACCAGTCCTTGATCAGTAGAAAGCAGAGAGGCTTTTTGCTCTCTAGGCTCCAACCTCCCCGAGAGCAGGTTTGAAGAAATGGTACACGAAGGTGCAACCTCAGAGATGCTTATTCCTCTCCAAGGGGTGCAAAGAAGACACCAGCACCCCAATTTGCAAGCTTTTAACCTGCATCAGTCCGGCTGTGTTCCCTCGGGAGGGCTGGATACAATGGGACAGGGAGTGGCTAGCTAGGGACAGGCCAGACCCACTGCGGGTGGAACAGGGACAACCATTTGGGAAAAACCACATTTAACATCCACTCCCACAGTGGTGGAAGGAGAGCATTGCAATCCCTGAAGTTCTATTTCCTTTTTTCCCTTGCAGCTGACAAAGATGTCGATCTCTGAGAGGCTGGTGACCATAGTAATAAATTATTACAATTCCTCACAAAGGTTTGTAAGAAACTGCCCAGAATGGTCTTGGGTGCCTCAACATTGCAAATGTGAAAGACCAGTTCAGACAGAGCTTTGAGAAGTGAGAAGAATCAGTGTCCATCGCTTGAGGACAGGAGGAATGGAAAGAAATGGTCTTGAAGTTGCCTTCCAGCCCAAAGCATTTCAAATGAAATGCACTTTCACAAACACATCAGCAGTGGGACAAATGTGCTCAGGGCTGGGCAGCGCTGAGTCCCCTTTGGACACAGCTGGAGCTGACTCTGCCAGACATGGCAGCAGCCACTGGACTCTTCTCACAGAGCCCATTCCTGCAGCCTTAGTCACAAAGTTTGCCTTTGTGAGCCACCAGGACACAGGAGGAAGCCCTGCTTCCTGGGAAGAGGCCAGCCACCACTTCCTGAGGTAAGGAGTGCATGCATTAATTTTCTTTCCCAGTGTACAGGTGCATGCATAACATTTTGCTTTGGCTTTAGCAAACTGCATTTTATCAAGCATCAAGTTTCTCTCTGTTTTATCTTATACTGCAGGAGAAAGGGGATGGATAGAGCACCTTGCTGGGCACCATCCATCCAGCCAAGGTGTGCCAGGCACAGCTGGTAATCCAGCCCAGGGCAGGAGCAGGAACGAGCTGGAGAAGCGGGCATGGACTGCTGACCAAAGGAAGATCTATTAGAAAGGAAGCAAGACCACAAAGGATATCTCCTGTCCCCGAGCCATTCCCAAAATGAGCTGGGAGAACGGGCAGCACATGAAAACTCAGGGGATGTCCCAGAGAGATGAGGAGGGAGAGATGGGCAGGGACACAAGAAGAATGAGAGTGGTGCCCAGAGAACTTTGCCACAAACAAACCCACAGGAATGACACAGGCTCCTCTCCTGTTTCTGCATGGAATGCCACCAGACCATGATCCAAGCATTCTGCCTACTCTGTCATGTTTCTATCCTGGAAAATCATGAGCCTCTCCTCCTGTCCCTGGAAGAAGTCTTCAGATAGGAACGCACATGGCAGAGGCAGGAAATTGAGGCCGCAATGCAGGAAACCAGGACACAGCCCCTACCATTAGCCGGGATGGTGCACATTTGGCATGAGCTGGTCCCAAAATTATGACTTCCACAAAGGTGCCTCTGGGCCTGAGGCAGAGCAGGACTGCTATAAAAGGCAGCCCAAGTCTCTGCTCTCTCATCCACTTCTCTCACCTCCTTCTCCTCAGCAATCAGGTGAGTGCGAAGCCTCTTCTCCTCCTCCAGCTGCTGCTGCTGCTGCTGGTGCTTCCAGAGCAGCTCTTTGCTGGCTGTAGGTGTCAGCTGAGAGGGGCTGTCATAGCACAGGGCTGGGAGCTGCTTGTGCTGGGAGAGGGCAGGGGAGAGAAGGTCTTGTGCAGACACAGAGAGGCTGGGACTTGTCTGAGGAGGCTCCTGATCTTGGAGGTGGGCAGTGCCAGGTTGCCAGCAGGTGCCTTGGCTGCAGGCTGTTTGGGTGCAGTGCTGCTGTTCCTGTGTGCTGACTTTGTGCTTCTCCCCGCCCTCTGTGCCAGGTGCACCTGTGACCCCGAGCCATGTCCTGCTGCAAGCCCTGTGACCCCTGCTGCCAGCCCTGTGGCCCCTGCCCGCTGGCCAACAGCTGCACTGAGTGCTGTGTCAGGCAGTGCCAGGACTCCCACGTGGTCATTGAGCCGCCTGCTGTGCTGGTGACCCTGCCTGGGCCCATCCTCAGCTCCTCCCCACAGAACACTGCCGTGGGATCCTCCACCTCTGCTGCTGTGGGCAACATCCTCAGCTGTGGTGGAGTGCCCATCAGCTCTGGGGGCTTTGACATCTCCTGCATCACCAACTGCTATGGTGGCAGCAGATGTTGTCGTCCTTGCTAAAGCTGCTGGCAACATCCTCGGGCAAGAACCTACACACCCTCAGAAGATGGAGCTGCACTGAAGATGGATCTTTAGAACCATTGATTTGTGTCCTTTCGTTTACTCTTCTTGTTTTCCACTCTCTTCCCTTCTCTGCCTTTTCTCTCAGCACCACCCAACGCCAGCCCTGAGGGACCTCTTTGCCTCCCTTCGTCCCTCTGCAGCCCAGGCAACTGGACACCCCCTCTGCACCCCAGTGGCTGCTCCTGCTGTCCCCTTTCAGCTGCCTCCTTTTCTTCCTTCGACTCAATAAAGTTGATTGGCATCCAAACCTGGCCTTCTGCTTTCTCCTTCCTTGTCTGGCAACTCTTGCAGGCAGCTCAGGGCAAAAGGTGCAGGACTGCAAGGATTGACACACTGTGCGGGACCACACTTTGTGCTTTTTCTATTGGAGCACACAACCAGATCCGTGCCTGCTCCAAAAGAGTGGCCATCAGGGGAACATGGTTTCAAAAGATCACAGAACAGGGAATGGGAAACTGCAATGCCTGGGGACAGTGCACAACCTCCTCTCTTCACACATCTCTCTCCCATGAGCATTCTCCCCGCTTCAAAGCAGACAGGCAGGCCTCAGGGGTTGCACAGGATCAACCAAGCACAAGGACAGAACTAAAACCATCCTCCCACCATCTAGGAGGCTGACAATGTTTCCTCTACTGGGTGTTGGAGACAAGAAACTCTCCCATTTTCCGGCCTCCACCTCTCAGATGGAGGAAAAAACTTTTCTCTGCATGCCTCATTCTCCTTGACAGCATCATTTTCTCACAACGCCGGGAGCAGGACAAAAGCCAGTGTGGCCACAGGACTCCCCCAATCCTCACAGAGCCACCAGAACACTGTAACAGCAAAGCCTGCCCATGTGGCAGGAGCAAGGAGCCTGGCAAAGAGCTGAGTGCACCAAGGCAGGCTGGAGGCAGCATCAAAGGCATGGCCTGGCTTTGGGGCTGTGCTGGGTGAGGCGTGAGATCCGTGGCCCTCTCCAGGAGGCTGCAGAGAAGGAGCTGGGGGCTGAATGTGTGTCAGTGGCTGGCACAGCGGGGCAGGGAAGAGCCCTCGGGGCTGGCAATGGGTGGGCTGAGACGCCAGCTCAGGCCCTGCTCTGGACACACACACACACAAGGGCACTGACACAGTGGCTCCCTGCCCAGGGCTGCTCAGGGCTGAAGCCAGAGGCACAGAGCCCAGCACACGGACACAGGCACTCGGGCAGGGGCTGCACACCAGTGCTCTGCCCTGTGCACAGCCAGCCCCACCTGGGCCAGAGGCTCTCAGGGGCTGTTCCCACGCGTGCACAAGCACAGCCACGTGCACATCCTGGCACACACTGGGGCACAGCCACACTGCCACGCACATTACTGCGGGCAGTACGTGGGCCAGAGCCCAGAGGAAGGGAGGGGAGTCAGGAGATGCTGGGCAGCTCCTGTCCACAGCAAAGCCTGAGCACGCAGAGCAGGACAGCTGCTCAAACAGCACTGCTACAGCACTCTCAAGGAATGTGCAGGATGAGGAGGAGGACAAAGATGCGACACTGAGAAGTCAAGTCACACTGGGGAGCCGTTAGGTGGTGAGCAAGAGACTGGAGGGCTGGGAGCAGATGAGGCCCTTCCAGTCAGCAAGAATTACAAACAGCTGGCACCATTACAAATCTCCATCAGAGTGCCCGTGGCTGGCATCACCTGCCTTCCTCGGGATCACTTCTGCACTGAGTTCACGTCTCTTACCCTCACTGACACATTCTTGCCCCCAGGAAACCTGGAATCTCATGTGTCAGCCCTCTGAAGAAGTATCTCTGAGGGAATAGGAATGATGTAAGGCAGGAAATGCAAAGTCATGGTGGAGGGAAAACCCAGCTCATGCCATAGCATTCCCAGAGATGTTTCCGTTCATTTGGATCCTGCAGGAATATCGTCACCTCCACAGCACGAACTGTGGGCCCTGAGGCACTGTGGCACCAGGATAAAAGGCAGCCCAACTGGTGGCTCTGTCAACCACTTCTGCCCCCTCCTTCTCCTTGGCAACTAGGTGAGCTGAAAGCCCCTTTCTCCTCCACCCTCTCTGGCACAGCACTGAGCTTCCTGGCCCTTCTTCCTGCTCCTTGTTCTTCTGGGGGGGTTCTCCAATGCTGGTGGGGTGGGCTGAGGGCAGAGCGTGTGTCCTGGCCAGAGGCTGAGGCTGGCCTGAGGAGCTGATTTTCATGCAGCTGAGGCAGGAGCATGGCTGGGCCTGGCTGAGCTCTGAAGCAGCGTGCTGGGCTCAGGCAAAGGATGCCTGCTTTGGGCCTGCAGAGCCTGGAGCTGGGCAGGCAGCAGGGGCCTTGTCTTGCTGGGGGTGCCTTGCGGGCTGTGTCTCAGGTGTTCGTGTGCTCTGCTTCCTCCCTGCTCACTGTGCCAGGTGCAGTCCCAGCCTCCAGACATGTCCTGCCCTGAGAAGTGCCAGCAGTGCCAGCCCTGTGACCCCTGCTGCCAGCCCTGTGGCCCCTGCCCGCTGGCCAACAGCTGCACTGAGTGCTGTGTCAGGCAGTGCCAGAGCTCCCACGTGGTCATTGAGCCGCCTGCTGTGCTGGTGACCCTGCCCGGGCCCATCCTCAGCACCTTCCCACAGAACACCGCCGTGGGATCCTCCACCTCTGCTGCTGTGGGCAACATCCTCAGCTCTGACGGAGTGCCCATCAGCTCTGGGGGCATTGACCTCTCCTGCATCACCAGCTGCTACCGGGAAAGATGTTGTCGTCCCTGCTAGAGATGCTGCCACCAACATCCCTGGGCAAGAACCTCCAGGACCTCAGAACACGGTGCTGGCATGAAGTCAGAACTTCAAGACATTGCATTTAGAGCTTTGGTCTGTTATTTCCTTCTTCTCCTCCCACTCCCGTTTTTATCTTCCCTTCTTTTCCTGTCACCACCACTCAATGTCAACCCAGTGGGATCTGCTGGCCTCCTTCTCCTGGCAAGACAGGAATGTCAGACATCCCCACTGCATCTTAGTGGCTGCTTCTGGGTGCTCTCTGTGAGCCTCCTCTTTTCTTCTTTTGACTCAATAAAGTTGCTTTTGCATTCAAACCTGGGCCTCTGATTTCTCCTTCTTTTTGTGCCAACTCTCCCACTTTGCTCATTGAAAAAGGGTGGTGTGTTGCTACCAGCCGTGGGGGCCTGGCTATCCTTGTCCCCCAGCTGCATAGCCAGCTGCAGCTCTTCTCAGGCTGCAACCAGTCCTTGATCAGTAGAAAGCAGAGAGGCTTTTTGCTCTCTAGGCTCCAACCTCCCCGAGAGCAGGTTTGAAGAAATGGTACACGAAGGTGCAACCTCAGAGATGCTTATTCCTCTCCAAGGGGTGCAAAGAAGACACCAGCACCCCAATTTGCAAGCTTTTAACCTGCATCAGTCCGGCTGTGTTCCCTCGGGAGGGCTGGATACAATGGGACAGGGAGTGGCTAGCTAGGGACAGGCCAGACCCACTGCGGGTGGAACAGGGACAACCATTTGGGAAAAACCACATTTAACATCCACTCCCACAGTGGTGGAAGGAGAGCATTGCAATCCCTGAAGTTCTATTTCCTTTTTTCCCTTGCAGCTGACAAAGATGTCGATCTCTGAGAGGCTGGTGACCATAGTAATAAATTATTACAATTCCTCACAAAGGTTTGTAAGAAACTGCCCAGAATGGTCTTGGGTGCCTCAACATTGCAAATGTGAAAGACCAGTTCAGACAGAGCTTTGAGAAGTGAGAAGAATCAGTGTCCATCGCTTGAGGACAGGAGGAATGGAAAGAAATGGTCTTGAAGTTGCCTTCCAGCCCAAAGCATTTCAAATGAAATGCACTTTCACAAACACATCAGCAGTGGGACAAATGTGCTCAGGGCTGGGCAGCGCTGAGTCCCCTTTGGACACAGCTGGAGCTGACTCTGCCAGACATGGCAGCAGCCACTGGACTCTTCTCACAGAGCCCATTCCTGCAGCCTTAGTCACAAAGTTTGCCTTTGTGAGCCACCAGGACACAGGAGGAAGCCCTGCTTCCTGGGAAGAGGCCAGCCACCACTTCCTGAGGTAAGGAGTGCATGCATTAATTTTCTTTCCCAGTGTACAGGTGCATGCATAACATTTTGCTTTGGCTTTAGCAAACTGCATTTTATCAAGCATCAAGTTTCTCTCTGTTTTATCTTATACTGCAGGAGAAAGGGGATGGATAGAGCACCTTGCTGGGCACCATCCATCCAGCCAAGGTGTGCCAGGCACAGCTGGTAATCCAGCCCAGGGCAGGAGCAGGAACGAGCTGGAGAAGCGGGCATGGACTGCTGACCAAAGGAAGATCTATTAGAAAGGAAGCAAGACCACAAAGGATATCTCCTGTCCCCGAGCCATTCCCAAAATGAGCTGGGAGAACGGACAGCACATGAAAACTCAGGGATGTCCCAGAGAGATGAGGAGGGAGAGATGGGCAGGGACACAAGAAGAATGAGAGTGGTGCCCAGAGAACTTTGCCACAAACAAACCCACAGGAATGACACAGGCTCCTCTCCTGTTTCTGCATGGAATGCCACCAGACCATGATCCAAGCATTCTGCCTACTCTGTCATGTTTCTATCCTGGAAAATCATGAGCCTCTCCTCCTGTCCCTGGAAGAAGTCTTCAGATAGGAACGCACATGGCAGAGGCAGGAAATTGAGGCCGCAATGCAGGAAACCAGGACACAGCCCCTACCATTAGCCGGGATGGTGCACATTTGGCATGAGCTGGTCCCAAAATTATGACTTCCACAAAGGTGCCTCTGGGCCTGAGGCAGAGCAGGACTGCTATAAAAGGCAGCCCAAGTCTCTGCTCTCTCATCCACTTCTCTCACCTCCTTCTCCTCAGCAATCAGGTGAGTGCGAAGCCTCTTCTCCTCCTCCAGCTGCTGCTGCTGCTGCTGGTGCTTCCAGAGCAGCTCTTTGCTGGCTGTAGGTGTCAGCTGAGAGGGGCTGTCATAGCACAGGGCTGGGAGCTGCTTGTGCTGGGAGAGGGCAGGGGAGAGAAGGTCTTGTGCAGACACAGAGAGGCTGGGACTTGTCTGAGGAGGCTCCTGATCTTGGAGGTGGGCAGTGCCAGGTGTGCCAGCAGGTGCCTTGGCTGCAGGCTGTTTGGGTGCAGTGCTGCTGTTCCTGTGTGCTGACTTTGTGCTTCTCCCCGCCCTCTGTGCCAGGTGCACCTGTGACCCCGCCATGTCCTGCTGCAAGCCCTGTGACCCTGCTGCCAGCCCTGTGGCCCCTGCCCGCTGGCCAACAGCTGCACTGAGTGCTGTGTCAGGCAGTGCCAGAGCTCCCACGTGGTCATTGAGCCGCCTGCTGTGCTGGTGACCCTGCCCGGGCCCATCCTCAGCTCCTCCCCACAGAACACTGCCGTGGGATCCTCCACCTCTGCTGCTGTGGGCAACATCCTCAGCTGTGGTGGAGTGCCCATCAGCTCTGGGGGCTTTGACATCTCCTGCATCACCAACTGCTATGGTGGCAGCAGATGTCGTCCTTGTTAAAACTGTTGGCAACATCCTTGAATAAAAACTTTCAAGACCCTCCAAGATCCCAATTTTGTGCAGGAGATAGAACTTCAGGACCTTGTATTTAGAGCTTTGGGCCATCACTTCCTTTTTCTCTCCACTCCTTTTCTGTCCCACTCTCCCCAGGGCAGTCTAGTGTAGACCTGTCCTGTGTAGAGCATTGCAATGGACAGCGCATGGGAGTTCCATCATAGTGTCTGCTCCTGGTGCTCTCTGTGAGCCATCTCCTTTTCTTCTTTAAACTTATTAAAATTGTGCTGCATTCAAGCCTCAGCCTCTGAGTCGTCTATTGTTCTGTGGCAATTCCTCCAGTCTGCTCCAGAGAAAGGTGGAGAAAGCAATGTGTGGGGCTCCCTATAGTGGATTTTACTTTGTGCCCTTTGTCCTTGGAGCTGATGAAGGACATCCTGGGTTACGTGGCAGTCAAAGGCCATCATGGACACTTTGGCTCCAAAGCAGATGAGATCTCAACCTCACACACTCCCTCAGCACCTGGCAGGGCCCAGCTGCTGCCCAGACATGCAGGGCTGAGGTGAGTCACAAGTCAGGATTGGTAACACACTCAATCTGTGCAGTGGAGTCTCCATTCCTGTGAACCCAACACCTCCAGAAGGATCTAATGTTTTGTTCCAGGTGTCCTTCCCTATGCAAATGACTTGTGTCTTCACTACTAATGCCAACATTTAGGAATGTTTTCAGCTGAAGTTGAAAATTTTCTGCTTAGTCCTTGAGCTTCAGCCCCAGGCGGTGCTCCAAATATCATTCCCTAGGTATCCATGTTCTCTTGGGTGCAGAAAGTGAACTCCTGAAGGCATTGCAGGGCTCCAAATCCCAGCTCAGGTTCACACATCTCTCTAATGCATGTGACCTTCCATACATGCTCCTCCCGCCTGTATCTCTGGGTAGAGACACTAGCTTTGTCCATCTCAAGGGGTGCTGGCACATCTTGCTCTGTTCCAAAACCAAGGCTTCACCTGCTCCTAGTGAGACCTGTTGCCCAAGCACCTGTCTCAGGTACCAGAACCAAATCATCTCCAGTTCCTCTTCACTGTGTGTGTGACCCTCACAGGCAGCCTGTCCACATGGCTCCTTTTGGGAACCAGAATATAAGAAATACTATAAGCTACTAGAGAGTGCCCAAAGGAGGCCACAAGGATGAAGAAGGGTCTGGAGGGGCCATATGAGGAGTGGCTGAGGTCACTTGGCTCATTTAGCCAGGAGAAAATGAGACTGAACTCAGACCTCATTGTGGTCTTCAATATTCTCCTGAGGGGCAGCAGAGGGACGAGAACCAAACTCTTCACTCTCATGACCAGTGACAGGACTTGAGGAAATAGCTAGAGCTGAACTGGGGGGTGGGTTAGGTTTGATATCAGGAAAAGGTTCTTCACCTAGAGAGTTTTTGGTGGTTGAGCATTAGAACAGGGTCCCCAGGGAAGTGGTCTCTGCACCAAACCTGTCTGAGGTCAAGAAGTGTTTGGATAACACTCTCTGGTACTTATTGGGAGTCTTGTGAGTGTCCTGTGCAGGGCCAGGAACTGGGCTTGATGCTCCTGATGGGTCCATTCCAACTCAACATCTTCAATGATTCTAAGATTTTATGATTGTGCTAAGAAAGTCTCAGTCCCCTTGGTAGATCCCAGAGTAATTTTATTACTCAAATACTGTTATGAGGTCCTCCCCAAGTCTCCAGTTCTCCAGAGAGAAGAGACTGCATTTCTTCAATCTTTCTCTTGGGGGTTAGGTTTTTGGAGATTTTTCCTCTCAGGGAATTTTCTTCCAATTTGGTGCCAGGGAGATGATGAATGGACAGTAATCAAGAGACTAAAGACATGGCCAGGTGCCTTGGCATACCATCAGAATTCTTCTGGGTGTCAGAGTGGGGAAAGGGTTTTGGGGCAGGGGGGGAAGTGAAGCAGTGTGGTTAACTGGGGATGGTTCTGTCCTTGCTGGGTTGGGAGTAGAGTTGGTCATGTGGTGCTTCTTCACCTTGGACCTCTTCTGTGCCGCACTTTTTTTCAACACTGCCATGGAGCTCTGCCCATTGCCAGCTTGTGAGCCCATTTGCTTGCAAGAGAGGAGCACCAAGAGACCAACATGGTCCACCTAGATGCCTAGTGGGAGTCATGCCTTCCCCACTCCTCCCCTGGGGCTTCCCCATGAAGAGCTGCCTGGAGGCAGAGCAACACCCTGACAGACCTTCTCTCTGTAGGGTAGTGAGACATAGTGATAAAGCCCTGCCTCCCTTCCCAGTGGCTGCCATCAACAGTGCCAAAGACCAATCACCGCTCACTTGGGTGCTGGAGGGAGTCAACCTTTTGTCCCTCTCCTTCATCTGAGCCACCATCAAACCCAGGGAGGTCCAAGTCTTGCATTGGAGCACCCCCTGAAGCTGGGGGGCAGTCACTGGAGCTGCTCTGCCTCGATGGGAACCAATAACTCTTCTGGTTACGTATTGTGTAACTATACCAAAGGGGACAGTGCATGACAGGTTTGAAAAGGCTGTTACTGGGTTTTTCCTTTTTGTTTCTGTTGCTGCTATTGTTGTTGCTTGTTTGTTTTATGTGTGTGTTTTATATATAAATATTCTAGTAAAGAACTGCTTTCTGTTGTCCCTGAAAATCAGCCTTCTGATTTGTTTCAGTATAATGGAGTCAGTTCTCGTGAATTGTAAGATAAACAAGAATCGTGTTTGCATTCCTTTGTGAAAAGATATCACCTGATGGACTTCTCAAGTGACCAGTAGAGATGGAGAAGCAGTAACTTCTCTGTCCAGTCTCTGGTCACTGTCCAGAAACTTATATATACGAAGTCAACAATAAACGAGAGACTTCTCCTCTACCTGAATGCCTGTTGTATGTGTTGCTGTGTTCCCTCTCTGCATCACAGTAACAGCTTTCCTTTTCCCATATCTTTGCCTGAAAGCTCTGTAATTTCAAAGTTATAATAATTTGGAGAGAGGGTGTCGTTTTTGCATTTCAGGAAGGTGCCAGCCTTCCTTGTCAAACACCTGTCTTTTAATCCAGGACATTATCCTCAGCACATGTTCTTCAGCCCTTTGGTCATCTTTGACACACACAACAGGGTGGAAGCAGCTGCTGGATCAGGATCAGCTGAGGCCACATCTGGGGACTTGGATTAAGGGATGTCTTTGCTGGTGCAGAAGGGCCAATCATCGGGAGAACCACATAGGCAAAGATGATCCCAAAACCAGTGTACACATGACCAGGGCTTGCAGGAAGCAGACTTTCTTTTTCATGACAGTGGTATAACAGAGCAATTTGCAAATAGAGGGATCTCAATCAAAGGACATCACTGAGAGGATCATGAACCCAGCACATTTCTGATGGCCCAGTCTCAACAATTGCAGGTAGTGTGGAATCTGCTTGTCCCAGAAAAACCACCCTCTTCAGCCATGAGAGTACAGTATTGAGACACTGCTTCATACAGACGAGTCCTGGGCAGCCCAAGAATCCCTGGGAAGAACCATTAGAGAGCTTTAAGGTTTCATGTAATTAGTGCTCAGATATTTGAAGCCATCCCCAAGCACAAAGGAATTGTCAAATGCCTCTCAAGGAGAATATTTGGCCATTGTAAACAAGTTTTAACTACACTTGATCAAAATCACATCCCCTTCCTAACAGGGGTCCCATCAGGCTCACTGCAAAAGAAATTTGGAGAGACACACATGGGAGGTTGAGTGCCACCAAAGAGGTCCAGCCCAAGAAACATCAGGAGAGGTACAATAGGGAGTGCCTGGTCAGTGCCTGGGAAAGAGAAGAGGAAAGCTTTGAGACCAAAAAGTATTCAACAAAAAGGAAGAGTGTAAGAGTGCCTCTCTGTCTCTCCTTCCTCCCCCCATTTTTCCCTGCTCCAAAGTGAGATGATCTGTCACGGGTGGAGTGGGAGCTTCAGACAGAGTTTATTAAAGAAGCTTGGCCTCGGAGTCATGAGGTGCTGAGAAGAGCCCCTTGCTCTCTAAACCCCATCTCAGAGACAGGAGATCCAGGGTGGCTGGATCTTCTCTTAGCCTCAGACTATCAACAGTTTAAGTTTCACAACTTTGTCCCACAAGTTCTAACAATGGCAAATCAGATATATTTATGAAAGATGAGTTATTTATTAAGACAAATTAACAGACAAAAAATAACAGATGAAAGATCTTAATCAGAATTACTTACCACAAGGTATTAAATTAAAGCACTCCTAGTAGATTACAGCATAACATAAGACAGTGCACTATACCAAGGTACTTATACTAAAGCTAGCAAAAGAAAGAGAATTGATTAGCAGTAAAATGTCACCACATAAATGATGATAATGTACATATTCCTTCACTTGAGCCCTTGGGAGTAACCACAAAACAGCGTCCCTACTCATGGGAGAAACTCCAGACATTTCCATGGAATGTACAGAAGATTTCTGCTTTGTGGAAGTTTGCTGTGGCCCTTTGCGGGAATGCTGGAATTGTTTGATAAGTTTTAGTAATAAGTATAGTATAGTTATTATTGTTATTTTAGTGTAGTTTTTTCTAGTCTCTGTAAAGGGGGCCCCCTGCTTTGGGAGACACCTGGTCAGACTCCTGATAAGAGTTCCCAAGACAACCCCGGCCTCTGCCCAGAGGCTGTTTCCCATTGGTTTTCCCCGAGATAGGCTTCTGTCCACCCTAGCAATGTAGCTTTCCTCCCTCGGTCCATCAATCATCTTCAAGGTCCAGTGCAGTCCAAGACTTTCAGAGGTTGATGGATCCCCCAGAGACCCCTCCCCAACTTACTTTAAGTTGTCTTATTGGTTTGTAATCTGTATTCACCCCACCCCCATCTTCCTTTGGATAAAAACCCCCTTGTAACCCAGGTTCGGGGTCTCTCATGCCTGAGGCACCGGGCCTGGGGTCAGGGGCTTCCCCTGTAACCCCCGAATAAAACCTATGTTCCCGGATGTCTCTGAGAGTCCCCTCTTTGAAACCACAGCCGTGACAGCACAGGCTAAGGTGCTGCAGAGCCAAGTACCCACACACGAGACTGTCAAGGCGTATGAGAGCTAGTGGTCGGTCAAGCCGAACTCCAGGCTGACCAGAGATATGCACGACGACAGCCCTTGGGGTGAAAATAACTCTCTAGAGGAGAGCTTGTCTTGTTTGACTTATCTGACCAGCTAACAAACAATAGGCAAACTGTTGGGGGGTGAGATGCCCTGCTACACCATCCCACAGCCTGAAGTCTTTCAAGATCTGCTCCCATGAGAGTCCTGTCCACAGGCTGCAGTCCTTGTGGATAAGGCTGCTCCAGGGCCACACTCCTGCTGCACATTTCCATCTCCTCTGGCATGGGGTCCTCCATGGGCTGCAGGGTGGACAATCTGTTCCACCATCCCTCCCAGGGGCTGCAGGTAATCTCCATCCCATCACCAGAGGTACTTCCTCCATCTCCTGCTCCGATCCTCATGTTTGCAGGATTTTTAATGTTCTGGTTTTCTCCATCCCACACTTCCTGTGCAGTGGTTTGCCTTTTCTGAAATGTGTTTTCATAAAGGCTTGACCAGTGTAGCAAATGTGGTTGTGCATGTTAAGCCCAGTTAAAGATGTTTTTTTTCCCCCAGTGGTTAATTCCTGTTACCCTTGCTACGGGTTTGATCTGTCCCTGGCTAGCCACCCCCTGTCCCATTGTACCTATCCCCCGATGGTAACACCCCTGTGATCATTCAGTTTAAAAGCTTGGGAATCAGGGTCCTATGCTCTCTTTTGCACCCCCTTCAGAAGAATAAACAACTCAGCAAAAGTGCCTTCTCGGACCTTCATTTCAAGCCTTGATGCTGAGGAGACAGGGAACCTAGAAAGCAAAGAGCCACTCTGCTTTCAACCATTCAAAGACTGCTTGCAGCCTGAGAATGGGAGCCCCTGACTGCAGCTGGGGGACAAGGCTAGCCATCCCCCTGGACCCATAGTGTCACACGGAAAAATGCAAAGATCTGTTTGCTCACTGTCATGGTTCGACACTGGCACAAGGCCAGTGTTCTTATGAAGATATATTGTCTCTGGTGTTTGTTGTGAGATGTGACTAAAAACAGAGCAACACAGTTTATAATTTAGAAACAAAAGGAAAGAAGAACTTTATTACTTATAATATGTAAAGAAGACACACACAGAAGAGGACGAAAACTTTAAAAAACACTCCTCCTCCCCCCCCCCCTCAAGTTCTCAACACAGTAAAACAAACTAAAAATTCTCAGTTATCACTTTTCACATAATTAATCTTCAGTCCATTACTACCCTTCTGATAATCAGTACTCAGTTCATCAAGGAGAGATAGGAGTCTTTCTTGCACCATCTCGTGACCTCTTCTTCCATGTCCAGTGTTCTCACCACTGGGCATGGACCAGAACTGCTTCTAGGGTTTCTCTTTTTTAAAGATGTTTTGGTCAGTTCTAAAAAACGACAGCCTCTCAAATTTTGGGACACCAGTCCCCCCCAATTTCACCCCCTGGAGCCGAGGGGCCTTGAGAACAGAGATCTTCCTCTCATCTCTGTTCACACTATTTTTCTATTGTCCACTCTTGGCTCCAAGCCAATGCCTCTCCCCAGATGCAGTCTCTGTGTCACAGGAAATAAAAATGGCTCCGTCTATGGCCATACAAGAAAAGTCCAGCCAAAGGCCACTCCATCATCTCCTCCCACCTAGGATTCTTTTCAGCATTCTCTGACAATCTTCTACTTGTACGAATTTTCATTACTTTTGCTCAGTTCTCTATCTTTCTTCTTCAGATTCCAGAGGATTAGCATTTATAAAGTTTCCATCATCTACGAAAAGAGTTAAAACCTTAGACTGTGCATGCCCAGAACTCCTACAGCAAGTTGCCAGCACCTCTCACGCCTCCTCCTCTTCACTCCTTGGGCCGCGCTGCCCGGCTGCCGATATCCAATTTCCAGGTGGCACAGGCACAGTCTTTCTCTCTCTCTGCGGGGCGGGAAAGGGGGCTGCCTGATGCCTCTCCAGGTTCTTGTACTCTCTCCCCCTTCCATCCTGCAGGAGCTTTCTCTCCCCTCTGTGCCCAAGGCTCCGGCCCAGCTCGCCCAGGCCGCATGGCTTCCCCTGCCCCGCCCAGGCCGCAGCTGGGCAGGGCAGGCCTGACCGCCCTCACGAGCGGAACCGAGAGAGAGTTCTCCCGGGAGCGCTCTGCTTTGAACCCCTGTGTTCTCAGAGGGGATCCTTGTCCTCAGTGGCTACACTAAGTGCCAATATTCAAACCTGAGTACCCGTTGGTTTAACCACTGAATCAAAAAAAAACTCACTTCTTTTTCAAACCACCACACTCACACAGAGTCAGCAAAGAGCCAAGAACAGACACAAAAGAGGTGCAGTTCTGGGAACTCTGCTGAGGAGTTACTGGGGACAAGTGTGGCAGAAAATTACTCTGGTATCCTGGAGAAGGATCAGGCCCCAGATAACTCCTGGTAATCCCAGAGGACCCACAGAGATGGCACAGAAAGACAGTGAGACAAATGAGGCCAGTGCAATTTTTCTCTGAGCACTCTTAGAGGAGCAACAGGGTCCAACCCTCCCTGCAGATTCAGACCAGTGTGTAACAGTGAGTGACCATCATGGAGAGATGGGAAATGCAAGGGAAAATTATGTGTCATGTGCCCTCACACGGCAGTCCTTGGGCATGTGAGCAAGAACCATGATATTGATGCCCATTTCCTGACAACTTGGACATAAACCCACAGGAATGACACAGGTGAGTACGTTTGTCCACAGAGGCTGCTGCCAGCTGATGTCCCAAGTATTCTAAATGCACTCAGCATTGTTGTTGTCCAGGAAAGCATTGAATCTCTCATCATAGCACTTACAGAAATGACACTTCCTGTAGGAAAGCATGCGGAATTAGACAGGAAATGAAAAGACCGCAATGCAGGAAAACAGGACACAGCCCCTACCATTAGCTGGGATGGTGCACATTTGGCATGAGCTGGTCCCAAAATTATGACTTCCATGAAGGTGCCCCTGGGCATGAGGCAGGGCAGGACTGCTATAAAAGGCAGCCCAAGTCTCTGCTCTCTCATCCACTTCTCTCACCTCCTTCTCCTCAGCAATCAGGTGAGTGCGAAGACTCTTGTTCTCCTACTCCAGCTGCTGCTGGTGCTTCCAGAGCAGCTCTTTGCTGGCTGTAGGTGTCAGCTGAGAGGGGCTGTCATAGCACAGGGCTGGGAGCTGCTTGTGCTGGGAGAGGGCAGGGGAGAGAAGGTCTTGTGCAGACACAGAGAGGCTGGGACTTGTCTGAGGAGGCTCCTGATCTTGGAGGTGGGCAGTGCCAGGTGTGCCAGCAGGTGCCTTGGCTGCAGGCTGTTTGGGTGCAGTGCTGCTGTTCCTGTGTGCTGACTTTGTGCTTCTCCCCGCCCTCTGTGCCAGGTGCACCTGTGACCCTGAGCCATGTCCTGCTGCAAGCCCTGTGACCCCTGCTGCCAGCCCTGTGGCCCCTGCCCGCTGGCCAACAGCTGCACTGAGTGCTGTGTCAGGCAGTGCCAGGACTCCCATGTCGTCATTGAGCCTCCTGCTGTGCTGGTGACCCTGCCTGGGCCCATCCTCAGCTCCTCCCCACAGAACACTGCCGTGGGATCCTCCACCTCTGCTGCTGTGGGCAACATCCTCAGCTGTGGTGGAGTGCCCATCAGCTCTGGGGGCTTTGACATCTCCTGCATCACCAACTGCTATGGTGGCAGCAGATGTTGTCGTCCTTGCTAAAGCTGCTGGCAACATCCTCGGGCAAGAACATCCATGACCTCAGACCTTGTCTCTGGCCAGGAGATAGAGCTTTGGGATATTTTCTTTACAGCTTCATTACATTGTTCCCTTCTTTTACTTTAGTTCTTCTTACCTTTGCTCCCCATACCTCCCCAGGCCAGCCTAGTGGAGATGTGTTGTCCTTCCTCCCAATTTAGGACAGGCAGACAGACATCCTGCACAAGCTCCACTGCATCTTTGTGGCTGCTCCTGGTGCTCTCTGGGAGCCCTCTCCTTTTCTTATTTTGACTCAATAAAGTTGTTTTGCATCCAAGACTTCGCCTCCAAGTTCTCCTTCTTTCCACAGCAACTCTTCCCATCTGCTCAGGATAAAAGGTGGCAAAGCAGAGGGTGGGAGTCCCTGCAGTGAATTTTACTGTGTGCCCTTTCCCCTTGGAGCTGAGGAAATGTACCTGGATACCGCACAGTCAATGGCCATCAGGAACACCGGGGCTCCAAAGGGTAGCAGCAGTGTGCTGGGGTGTGAGTTGATACATCCAAGTCACCAAACCACAGCTGAAAAGCAAAGAGGTGTTGCCTCATTAACTCAATGGTCCCAAGGCACTGCCAGGCTGCAGAGACAAGTAAGAGAGAAACAGTGGCACCATTAGGGTCAGTCCAATCCTGGTAGGTCACTGCCCCTCCCAATATCTCAAGAAGTCTCATGTGTATGCAGTTTATCACAATGCCATGCTTTTATGACCTTTGAGTCTTTTGATCTCTCACTCTCCCAGCAGGAGGCTTGTCACCTTGTTGTTTTGCTGTTCTTTCTAGCCTTCTGATTGTTTACATATTTGGGAATCAGTTTCTCACAAATTTTCTATAAACAATATTACTGTTGACATTCTTTCCAGTTAGGAGGGACAATTGATAAACATTTACTAAGACCAGTAGAATTGAAGAGGTTGAACCTCTATCTTCCAGTATAGTCCCTTTCTGTGAAAGGTATGTAAGATAAAATCAAAAAAATAAATCCCTCTTTCTCCTCTCACTCCGACTTTGTCATCTCTGTTGCGTCTCTCCGTGACGTCACAGCATCAGAGGCTCAAGACTGTCTGTGAGAGACGTCTCTTAAGATTCTGATAGCTTTTATAATTTGTCTCAAAAGAGACCGAGGATAATCAGCAGTAAATATGTGAAGTTTCCCACAGGGATATTCTCGCCTCCTCACCTACAAGATCACTTTGTGCAAATCTATCATCCTGCTCTCCAAATCTTTCAGTTTTAACCTTTTCTTCCCAACAGCTGGGAAACAGCAATATGTGGAAAGAGCCACAACCTCACCTCTACCTTCTCCTCCCCTTCATTACCCAGTCTAAGGTCCACAGCTTGCACACAGAAGCACAGGCAGAGGAGGTTCCCATCTCACAGGGGCACTCAGCTCTTGCAGTGCCCGTCTCTGTCCTAAGATGCAGTGCTGAGATATTGCAAAAGTTAGGCCTGGTATCACCCATACTCTGGACATGCAGTGGTAAATGACTTTAAGTTGAGTTTGTGCAGAAGACTTAGGGCTTCACTGTTAATTCACATTTCTCCCATGTATGGGTGGATGTAATCTGTCCATCAATGCTGTCCCGACTGAAGTCTTTGACCAAACCTGCGTGTTGGGGGTAGGGTTTCTTTCTTGTAGAATTTTTTCCCATAAGTTGCTAGGGAATTAATTACTGGGTACCTATGGGTACTTAAGAAAGACAAAGGAAGTGGCTGAAGTTAGAAGAGAGGGTAGTACCCGCACTACACTCCTCTCTGGCTCTCAGAGGTAACAACCAGGTCAGTCATGTTTTTTTGACTGTGGGGACATTTTTCAGCAGCACCACTGGAGTTTAGCTCAGTGACTTACCACCTTGTGTGCCACAGGAATTCGAAACATGGTCTCTCCTTGCCCTGCTGGGAGCCATGCTGCCACGGTCCCTGCACCCACTGCTCCTTCACTTCTGCTCTGGGTTTCTCCATGATGTGTCCCTGCCTAGCCGGGACATTTTTGCAGCTCCAGCTACGCCACTGAGCTTCTGATACATCTCATCCAGCCCCTTGGGACTTTTTGCTCACTCCAGCTGCCTGTAGATGGTAACTGCAGCAAAGGGGGAAGTGCCTGTGGCAGACAAGACTGACTGAGTCCCTGGTTGCCTTTGTTGTTAATGCCATAGTTATTGTTCATATTTTGTTTATCTTGATATACACACTAGTAAAGAACTGTTATTCCTATCCTCACATCTTTGCCTGAGAGTGAAATGGAGCCTTTGGGGTTCAACTAATATAGACACTCAAGTTAGCAGTATGAATTAGCCTTTAGAATTTTAACTTATAGAATCGCGTTATGAACTTCAACCTTTACTAGAGAAACATCTGCTGCAATAGAGAAAGCACAAGGAAGAATGCAAACCTCTGATGATAAGAGATAACGACAGGAAAGACTGAGGAAAGCAAGAAACCGAGATAAGAGATCCTTCAGGCTACAAAAACTGGCCAGAACCGGCAGACCTATTTAAATAAGCACCTAGGGACTAAAGCACACATGCAGAAGAGAAAGTTCAAAAGTTCAATGTGAGGGAGACATACACGGCCTTCAGCCTCGAGGGACCCCAAGAGACCCCTGAGCAAAGACCACAGGGAATGATGCTTGCTCAGAGGGCCGTGGATTTAATTACTACACAAAGTGAGGGCAGGCAGGAGCAGGGGATGAATAGTCATGAAAAGTTGTGCATATGCAATCCCTTTGTAAATAAAGTTAAAATTCAAATCAGGGCTAGGTACACAAGACTTTGAGAATTATCTCGCTTGTGTCGGGCACTTAATACATATTTACTTCATAACTTTAGCGAGTTCTGGAGTCTTTATTCCACACATCTAGAGCCCCTTAATTTCAGAATTATAACAATTTGAAGGGAGGAGGTTTTGCATTCTCCATTCCAAGGGAGTCTCCTGTTCTTTCTCTAGCAGACATCTGTCTTCCAAACTAAGACACTGTGCCCAGGGGGGACTGCAAGACAGACAAAGGAAGATGGACCCTGGAGAAGACAGGGTCTGCCATAGACAGCCCACAGATCACAGTGTCATTGAATGGTTTAGGTTATACAATCTTTCCCCACCCTGCTGCCATGGTCAGGGACACCTTCCACCAGACCAGGCTACTCAAAGCCCCACTGTCACCAAAAACAGGGAAATAAACTCTCCAACCAATTTCCTGCATCAGAAAGCTGGTGTTACTTTATTAGCAGAACTGCATGCATGGGAATGCCTCCTCTAAGCAGGCTCAGTAACCTAAGAGACCATATATACCAATATTTTTGGTATATTCCAAAAAGTAATACAAATTCATCACTTTTTTGAATACATGCACATAGGTTAAATATTTCCATCAACTAGTCTGGATGAGGTTCCAAATCTTCTGATGAGTCTTTTCTCTGTGAGAGTATCCCAAATATGTGGTCAGGTCATAAAGTACTACTCCATCATTCTTCACTCTGACACACAAGCCTTGTCCTCAAAACTAAGATAATTGGCTAATACATATTAATCTCTGATATAAGTAAATGAGAAAGTATTAGCCCACATTAATCTCTGGTATTTGTACTAAGCACTGTCTGCTACAAAACTGAGCATTAACCATGAATACAGGGATCAGACACTATGTGCTGAAGTCAAAAGAATTTTCCAACATCTTCCCCTACTGCTGCAGACTTCTTGAAGAAATGTAACTTGTTCAGTAGCAAATCCTCCCATCTGAGACTTGAATATCTTTGAAGTGTCATATCCAGTTATTATATTGACCTAGTCTGCACAGCAGTAAGCACTGAATTAAACAACAAGTGATTAAGGTCATGAGTACCACATCACATCACAATAAGTACAACAGATTGTTTTAACCCTCCCAACCATTTGAAGCTGAGGATTATTGTCCCACCCACAAAACCAGCCAAGAGAAATCTAGTCCTTCTGCCTCTGTAGCACTTGTGGCTGGTTTCTTTAGTTCTTTCTTTCTTTTCTATTAGTCAGGAGTTATTGCAAAGATTGAATCAACACCTCCTTTTAAGTTCCTCACATCCCTGATTATGTCTCAACACCAAGTAGTCAATTGATGATGGATTTTCAAGGGCAGCTTCTCTGACCTGTGTCATTTCTGTACTTAGGGCTGTTAATGCTTGCCAAGTGCAATCGGTATATTTAACTAAAACACACATGGTTCTCTTTCTGATGTGATAGTTCACAGATACCCTGACTCCAGGTGTTCAAAAGGCAGCAGCAACCAGTTCACTCTCACTTACATGGTAACTCAGGAATCACAATCCTCTACCAACTGATAAGCTGAGCAGTTTTCTCTTTTGTGCTTCACATACTCTTGGTGAAATAGTAGAGGAGTTAATTTACCAATGGTACTGGGCCCTCGAGAAGTATTGGCCAGAACATAGGAGTAGGGCAGTCAGCCACACAGCAAAACCCATCCTGTAGGTAACTCTGTGTGCTCCCAGGCATAATAAATTTGTTCTGTGCTATTGCATTTTAAGGGAGGTTGTAGCTGTGTTAGATGTTAACACTTAGAGGAGCAACTGACAAATGTTACACATTGCTTTTCTCTGCACAGCCTGATTGTGGCAGACACTGACCCCAGCTTGTGAATTGTCTCAGCCCTGCATGTCTGGACAGCAGCTGGGCCCTGCCAGGTACTGAAGGACTGTAGGAGGTACAGATGTCATAAGGTCATGTCTTTGACCATGCTCATGGACCAGGTAATGGAAAGGAGGAGAAGGAAAGGTGTTGGGCTGTTCCTCTCACAGTGAAGATTATTTCTATATTCACTGCTGCCACTCTGCATCCAGGATCTCCCTGATGGCCATTGGCTGCAGAGCAGCCAGGGATGTCCTCAGCAGCTGCAAGGGAAAAGGCACAAAGTAAAATTCATGCAGGAGTCCCACCCACAGGTCCTCTACCTTTTTCACTGAGCAGACTGGAAGTGTTGCCACAGAACAAAGGACAATGTGGAGGTCCAGGTTTGGATGCACAACATTAATGAGTCTGTGGAAGAAAAGGAGGTGGCTCACAGAGGGAACCAGGGCCAGCCACTAAGATGCAGTGTGGCTCCTGCAGGGTGTCCATCTGTCTCTCATGATGAGGGAGAGAGGGCAACACATGCCCACTAGACCGGCCTGGGGACATAAAGAGAACTGGCAGTAAGAAGGAGCAGAGTGGAAGATGGAAATAGCACTGAAACCTCTGTCACGTACCCTCACATTGCAGTTCTTAGGTAGTGACCAAGAAGCAGAAGAGCGGTGCCCATTTCCTGACAACTTGGACATAAACAATCCAAATAGAAATGAACCAAGTGAAAATCACATGCCCACAAAGGATGCCAACAGCCCTTGATCAGAGTATTCTGTGTGTGCTTAGGTTTTCTGCCCAGAAATCACTGACCTTCTCATCACAGAAATTACAGAATTAGACTCTCATATAGGAAAGCATATGGCAGAAGCCAGGAAATGAAAAGGCAGCAGTGGAGGAAACCAGGCCACAGCCCCACCATTAGCTGGGGTAGTTTGCATTTGACATGAGCTGGTCAGAAAATTATTACTTGTACAAAGGTGCCTCTGAGCCTGAGGCAGGGCAGGACTGCTATAAAAGGCAGCCCAAGTCTCTGCTCTCTCATCCACTTCTCTCACCTCCTTCTCCTCAGCAATCAGGTGAGTGTGAAGACTCTTCTTCTCCTACTCCAGCTGCTGGTGCTTCCAGAGCAGCTCTTTGCTGGCTGTAGGTGTCAGCTGAGAGGGGCTGTCATAGCACAGGGCTGGGAGCTGCTTGTGCTGGGAGAGGGCAGGGGAGAGAAGGTCTTGTGCAGACTCAGAGAGGCTGGGACTTGTCTGAGGAGGCTCCTGATCTTGGAGGTGGGCAGTGCCAGGTGTGCCAGCAGGTGCCTTGGCTGCAGGCTGTTTGGGTGCAGTGCTGCTGTTCCTGTGTGCTGACTTTGTGCTTCTCCCCGCCCTCTGTGCCAGGTGCACCTGTGACCCCGAGCCATGTCCTGCTGCAAGCCCTGTGACCCTGCTGCCAGCCCTGTGGCCCCTGCCCGCTGGCCAACAGCTGCAATGAGTGCTGTGTCAGGCAGTGCCAGAGCTCCCACGTGGTCATTGAGCCGCCTGCTGTGCTGGTGACCCTGCCTGGGCCCATCCTCAGCTCCTCCCCACAGAACACTGCCGTGGGATCCTCCACCTCTGCTGCTGTGGGCAACATCCTCAGCTGTGGTGGAGTGCCCATCAGCTCTGGGGGCTTTGACATCTCCTGCATCACCAACTGCTATGGTGGCAGCAGATGTTGTCGTCCCTGCTAAAGCTGCTGGCAACATCCTCAGAAAACAACTTCCATGACCTTAGGACCTGTTTCTGGGCAGGAGCTAGAGGTTTTGAACATTGTAACTAGAGTTTCAAGTTGCTAATACCTTCTTCTTCTCTCTCCTCTTTATCTCTTTCTTTTGCTCTCTGTGTCTCCCCAGACCAACATGGGAGAGCCTGTTGTCATTCCTCATCCTCCCTCTTTATGGTAGACAGATGAATACCCTGCAGAAATTCCACTGCATCTTAGTGGGTCTTCCAGGTGCTCTCTGTGAGCCACCTCCTTTTCTTCTTCTGACTTAATAAAGTTATTTTGCAACCAAGCCATGGCCTCCAAATCCTCCTTCTTTCCATTGCAACCTTTCTCGTCAACTCAAGGAAAAAGTTGGAGAAAGCAAATGTTGGGACTCCCTTCAGTGAATTTTACTTCATGCCTGTTCTTTTGGAGCTGTCAAAATCTCACCTGTCAATCCCAGAAAAAATGGTCTTAGGGAGACCCTGACTTTGAAGTGTCACAGATGGGAAACAGTCCTGGGGGCAACCCACAACCTCACCTCTGCCTTCTCTTTCCCTCCATGACCTGGTCTACAGTCTGTGGTCAGCACAGATGGTTAAGACAGTGTTGTGGTTTCAATTCAAAACCAGGCAGAAACGCCAATTTCTGTTTTGGTTTGATTTTGTCAATTTCAAAGTTTCCAATCAAGAGCAAAGCAGGCTTAAGCTTAAAAGTAATAAGACTTTATTAACTAACACTAAAAGAAAGAAAAACAACAAGAATGAGGATGAAACCTTTAAAACACTCTTCCTCCCTCCACACACCTTCTTTTCCCCCAACTAACAATGTAAAGAAAACAACGCTCAGAAATCTTGGTTAGTTTTCCACCTCTAAAACAGTCTTTCTTCAGTTCACTTAAAGAGGGAAGCACCTCTCATTCGCTATGGAAAATTCCCCCACAAGAAAACAATTTTCTCGGGGATTCAGTCTTCATGAACTGCAACCTCCCGGATCCTTTGCGTTCATGAAACTCCTCCCATATTCACAGTTGTGTCTCTGGGTCACATCGATGTATGGGGTCTTATTTTAAAGATAACTGTTCAAAACAAAGGTTCTCTTTGTCTTTGGTACCACCTTCACCTCCAAGAAATAGAGATCCACTTCTTCTTCAAGGGCAAAGAGTCTTTATCACTTCATCTCTTGTTCAACTTCTCATGAAATCAACAGTCCCTTCAACATTTCACTCCTTTGCTCAGGTCTATAATTTGAACTCTTTTATCTCCCCCATACTTTTTTATGGTTTAAAGGAAATATCTCAATATATTATAGCCAATCGCCATAGCTCACAAGAGTTTTTTACAGCTCAAAAGCAACTTCCCACACTCCTTCCACCTGGACGTTCACTCCTTCTTGACTGACTTTGATACTTCATGTGGTCTTCACATGTCTGCATTCTAACTTTCTCTCACTGGAGAGAGGATGGAGGCTTTCCAGGTCCCATCTGTGCACTGATGCACTGAAAGAGTTAACAAGAGACAGTGTCTGGCCTGGCCAGCCATGCTGGAGCTGTGCCAGGCCAGGCAGGGCAGTCCATGGTGTCAGATTTCAAAGCTGTGCTGAGGGGGCAGCTCTCAGAGGGTCCAGGCCCAAAGGCAGATGCTCACTGGTCCTTTGCAGCAAGGGGAGAGAGTTGGACAGATTCCCAAAATTCCTTTTCCACCCCTCAGTCTCATCAGGTGTTCCAGCCTGCATCATCGTGCCTCCCCCCCTCTCCCCAAATGCAGCAGAGGCAGGGTTCAGCTTGGGCCAGCAGCAGAGCAAATTCCATGCTGACAGATGTTTCCCAAATCAGCTGGGGCCTACCCGGCCCACGTACCCTTCCCCCTCACCCCCCAGCTCTGCCCAGGGCCAAGAGGGGAGAGGTGTGTGCTCTCCGACAGCCGGAAGGAAAGAGACCTTCCTGGGCTTCCTTCAAAGGTAATAAGAGCTAGAAAATGCTTTCCCATTGGCCCAATAAAATGCCAATCTCAAAATCAGGCATCTCACTTCTGTGGGCTGGCCAAACCAGGACAGACAGATGAGACATCCACCCCATACACTCCTCCATTACCTGTCAAGGCCTGGCTGCCTTCCAGACACGCAAGGCTGAGGCGACTCTCCAGCTGGTATCCACATCTGCCATATTCAGGCTACTCAGTCGCAGTCCCCATTCCTGTGAACCAAATGCCTCCATGGGCTACTGCCTGGCTGGGCTCTTGGTCTTGCTTGGGCAGAGGCTTCTTCATTTTTAGGTTCTCTTTTTTGATTTGTTCCCTGTCTCAGAGAGACTACAGGTAGCAGTTTTGAGATGCCTGGAGGTGCATCCCAAAGGTGCTGCCTGTCACCACAGGCAGCCATTCTCCAGGCAAGCTGGTCAAGATGGATTAGCTCCCACTCCAGGAAAGAAGAATACAAAAACAGGGTCTCTTTCTCTTTCATGGCAGCTTTTGGTGAAGGTGGGATTTTGGCTTTGAAGGTAGTTGCTTTGGATTTACAACTGTAGCCACTTGTAAAGACTGCCTTTCACAATTAGAAACTTTTGAAATTAACTTCAAAAACCTTCCCAGCAGCAAAAAAGTGAGCAGGTTCCTGGGGTCAACCACCCTGTGCTGGTGTGGACAGACCTGTCCTTTCCCCTCCACCACAGGCACGGTGCAGAGCACTGCAGCAGCACCAGGGGAGCCCCATGAATGGCAGGAGGAAGCAGCAGCAGTGCAGACCCCACGTGAGCTGACAAGTCTTCATCAGCCACTAGGACTGTGCTGTAGGCTCTTGCATTTCCCTGTTGGGTTTACCATTATCTTGACCCTTTTCTCCCAGGACCACATAGTCACCTACCATCACGGAAGGAAAGGGTGTGATGCCATCTTCCCCTTGTCCCTCAAGCCATGCAGCCAACTTGGAAGGAAATTTCTGGAATTTCAAGTCTCCCTTTGTTCCCATGGGTTTTGTGAGGTTCAGCAATTTTGTATCTAGCAGTAATTAACTGTTATTTTTTTACCTATTCCTTTGTTAGTAAACGGTTATATTTTTTCACTTATACCTACTCACATTTTGTTCTTTATTGGTTAGTCAGAATTAAAGGAAGATTACTCATATTAGAGTGCCCAGATCTTTAAATTATCTTAAACAAAGACAACCCCCATCAGTGATATTTTCAAAATCTTCTCTTTTCCATTTTCTTTGGGACAATTGCACATTTTCCCTTTTTAACAGAATTAACCGATTCTGTTGCAGAGTGAGATAATATTACTGTGTACTCTGCCTCCTGATAAATGAATTTTGCCTTTACAAGCAGGGAAGAGCTTGGGGTGAAGGGAAGTGAAGGAGGGTTGGCTTTGCTGACTCAAACCCCTTCTCTGGGGAGTGAAGTGATATCAGGCTCAGAGAGTCCCACCTCCCTCTCTGCCTCCTCAATTTTTACAGGTGGATGGAGTTAAGGGTGCAGGGAGGGTTTGATTTTATTGCATTAAACTCACAAGGGTGAGGATTGTTACATCATGTTCAAGGAGGTCCACCTATTCCTCAGGGCTGAAAAACTAATTCATTCTACACACCTCCCCCAGCAGTGTTAATTTGCAACTCCAACGCTTTTTGGCTTTGGACAAGTTCATTTAACTGGTTTTTCAGGTTTTGGGCTAGCTTCTTCTGGTCATTCCATTCTCTATCTGCCCTGAGGTGGGCTATTGTTTCAGCTCCTAAGCCAATTTGCAATTCAATCAGGTCCTTCTGTTGCTGCTCCACAACATATTTCTCTTAGAAGAAATCAAATCACAGGTATGGGTACCCGACCTTTTCCCTTGCTGGGATGTTTCCCCCTGTCTTTTACCAAAGTTCAAGTTTTCTCTGCAACTAATTACAGATTTTTCCAATTTTTCTTAGCCCATATCTGTCTTCATGAGGTTGGACAAGGTTTTAAATCTTTCAGCAAGTCTATCAGTGGAGAACAGGTCAGATCAGCTTTTACCCAGGATTCTATGACCTTTTTGCTGAAGAGTATCGATTTCATGCAAAAATTAATTTCTTCTTTATTCTGCAATGAGCTGTTCTCTCCATATAAAATACCTCTTCATCACCTCAAGAGTGCCCAGCTCGCTTTGCCAATTAAAATATAAGGCCCCCAAAATCTCGTTCATTGTGACACTTAAAAGGGCTTTGGTTTTTCATGTACTCTGGGTTAGACACACGGGAGAAACACCAAAATGATGTTCTCAAGAGGTCACAAAACCCAAAAAACCCTTTACTGGCAACTTTAGAAAATCAAAGAACTTTGACAAAAGGTTTCAAGCAGCATGCAATCAACACAAAACACTTCTCAAAGCATAAACTTAATCCATTCAATTTAACAGACTCTAAGCCCATTTGATTTTAAGTTACTCAAAATTCTGAGAAGAAAATTAGAAGAAGGGGAAAGAGAGAAAGACAGAAAAGGAATAGAAAAGAACAAACACAGCTACCATTTCTGGTTCAAATGGTGTTCAGCTTATAGAAAATCCAAGAACATGTAGGCTCAAGACATGTGCTTGCCTTGTGTCTCTCATTTAATACCTTTTAACTTTTCTGGGTCCTGGTGGGACTTCCAGCCATCTGGCCACTCTGAGGCTTGACTAGGATGTTCCACTTGGTGTGGAGCATTGCCTCTGGTTTTCCAGGGATTGGCAGCCACTGAAGGGTTGGGATACAGGTCCGGGGAGTTGGTGTGTATGGAGCAGGACATCAGCTCACCAGGGCAGAGCCCAGGTTGCCTCTTCCTTCACACAAAATCATGTGAAATATTTTAAGCCAGTAATCCTTTCAGTCTTTTACCAATGGGGCTTGGAAAATCCTGATCTAGCTAAAGGCACCTGTGATTTTGGCACCTGAGTGGCATTAGATGATCTGTATGATCCATTGTAACCCAAATCATTCTATGACTCCATGATCTGTGGGCTGTCTCTGACAGACTGTTTGTTCACCAGGGTCCATCATCCTTTGCCTGATACTCTTGGGTTCTGGTTTTGCCAAAAGGGAAGACAATGATGTTCAGATAACATCCATCCATAAGTGGAATGTGAGAAATGACAAGAACATTTAAACTTTTCAAAGGTTTATTAGAAACCTTAACAAAATACAACTAGGGACTGAATAAGGAAAAAGCACAGTGTGCTGTGAGTTGGTGACCTGGTAGCCATGAGCCCATCCATAAAATGTCTGCTTTGCCTTTTATACCCTTGGGGGTTGTATCTGGCAATCCCGTCCCCTTCCAAAGTCTGTCAGTCAAGTCTTCTTTACCGTTTATTAGTGGAAACTACTTTCTTGTGACTTGATTGGAGGTCAGGTGTTGTTATACAACACCTCCTAGTAACAAGCCTTCCCTCCTCCCAGATGCCCAATGCAAGGGGCACAGGTACATGCCCTCCCTCCACATGTCCCAGCTACTAAGGCTGTCCCTTGGCAACCATGGAAGGGGGGAAGGGGGACTATGGGGAGAACAGAGGACATCTAAACAACAAATCACAAAAATATAACTATATATCAATAAACTTCCCTTAACATAAACATAACATTCATCCATTAATTGCAAGAGCCAAGTATCACATTACTCGTCTATAACAGGAAGAAATGGGAACTCACTGCATCCCCTGAGTATGGCTGATACCAATCCCAACTTGTGAATTGTCTCAGCCCTGCATGGCTGGAGAGCATCTTTGCCTGCTTGTGCTGAGGGAGTGCATCTCATCTGCCTGTGATTCTATTGGCATGCCATGGAGCCTAGACCAGGTAAAGGAGTGGAGGAGAAGGATGAGGTTGTGGGCTGATCCCAGTAATTGTTTCTCCCTGCCCCATTCCTGCCTCCCTTTGGGGGCGGTCTCCCTGATGGGCTTTGGCTGCCGAGAAGCCAGGGATGACTTTGTCATCTTCAAGGGAGAAGACGCAAAGGAAAATCCACTACAGGGAATCCCACCATTTGCTTTCTCCAGCTATTTTCCCTGAGCAGACTGGAAGAGTTGTTACAGAATGAAAGAGGACTCAGAGGCCCATATATGGATGCAAAACAGCTTTATTGAGTGTAGAGGGAAAAAATACTCAGAGTGGCTCAGAGAGACCACCAAGAGTAGCCACTAAGATGCAGCAGGGATGTCCCTCTGCTTGGCCTCCAGAGGGAGGGCAGTGCAACACATCTACACTAGACTGGCTTGAGGAGACATGGACAGCAAAAGAAAGAGCAAATGGAGAGAGGAGAAGAAGGGGACAATGGCTTCAAACTCTAATTACAATGTCCAAAAGCTCTATCTCCTGCCCAGAAATAGATCCTGAAGTCATGAAGGTTCTTGCTCAAAGACGTTGCCAGTAGATTTAGCAGGGACGGCATCTGCTGCCACCATAGCGACTGGTGATGCAGGAGAGGTCAAAGCCACCAGAGTTGATGGGAACTCCATCACAGCTGAGGATGCTGCCCACAGCAGCAGAGGTGGAGGATCCCACCACAGTGTTCTGTGGGAAGGAGCTGAGGATGGGCCCAGGCAGGGTCACCAGCACAGGGGAGGGTTCAATGACGACGTGGGAGTCCTGGCACTGCCTGACACAGCACTCATTGCAGCTGTTGGCCAGTGGGGTGGGGCCACAGGGCTGGCAGCAGGGATTGCAGGACATGCCTTGGGGGTCACAGGTGCACCTGGCACAGAGGGCAGGGAGAAGCACAAAGTCAGTACACAGGAACAGCAGCACTGCACCCAAACAGCCTGCAGCCAAGGCACCTGCTGGCACACCTGGCACTGCCCACCTCCAAGATCAGGAGCCTCCTCAGACAAGTCCCAGCCTCTCTGTGTCTGCACAAGACCTTCTCTCCCCTGCCCTCTCCCAGCACAAGCAGCTCCCAGCCCTGTGCTATGACAGCCCCTCTCAGCTGACACCTACAGCCAGCAAAGAGCTGCTCTGGAAGCACCAGCAGCAGCAGCAGCAGCTGGAGGAGGAGAAGAGGCTTCGCACTCACCTGATTGCTGAGGAGAAGGAGGTGAGAGAAGTGGATGAGAGAGCAGAGACTTGGGCTGCCTTTTATAGCAGTCCTGTCCTGCCTCATGCCAGAGGCATGCTTGTGGAAAGTCATAATTTTGGACCAGCTCATGTCAAATGCAAATTGTTCTAGCTAATGGTAGGGGCTGTGTCCTGGTTTCCTCCACTGCTGCCTTTTCATTTACTTTTGCATTCCACGTGCTTTCTTTTATGCAAACTTCTGCAAGTGTCAAGATGAGAGGCTCAAAACTTCAGGGCAGAAAAACATCAGCACAGCACAATGCTTAGATCAAGGGCTGGCAGCATCCCCTGTGGACAGGTGATGTGAACCTGTTTCATACCTGTAGATTTGTTTATGGCAAAGTTGTCAGGAAAGGGACACCACTCTTGTGCTTCTCACCTGCATGCCCAAGGTCTCCATTGTTCGGGCACATGACAGAGCTTCAGGTTGCTATTTCCCTCTTCCAGTTTTCTTTGTCTTTTGTTGTCTTTATCTCCCGAGGGCAGTCATGTGGGGACATGTTGCCCTCCCTCCTTCTGCAGGAGAGCCTGATGGACAACCTGCAGGATCTCCACTGCATCTCCCTGTCTTCCCCTGATACTCCATGTAGGAACTATTCCAGTCTTCTCAGGCAAAAAGATAGAGGAAGAAGAGAGTGGGAGTATCCACAGTGGATTTCTCTTATTGCCCCTTCCCTTGAAGCTGATGAAGACATCTTCTGCTACTCTACAGCCAATGGCAATCAGACCACCAATCCAAAATATACTGCAGTGGAGATAGAAAACAACAGTGCCTGGGAACAGCCCACAACTTCATCTCTTCCTTCTCCTGTGTTCTGTTCCCAAGTGTATGTGGCCAGCACACAGGGACAGATAGGCACTTCATACCTCCTTTAGTGCATGGCAGGGCTCAGGTGCTGTTGTTATATTCAGTTCTCAGATATTTCACAAGTTGGAATTGGTATCAAGCACACTCAAGCTATGCAAGTGTCATGGTTTGAACCTGGCCCACCACCAGGCACCCACAATCCCCTGCCACAGCTGAGCAGCGGAGAGGGAAAAAAATAACAAAGAGTTTATGAGTGAGATAAGAAAAAAGAGGAAACACTTCAAGGGCAAAACAGGCTCAACGTGAAGTTGCAAAGTGTCTTTTTACTAACAGAATCAGAGGAGGATAATGAGAAGTAAAATATGCCCTTAAAACACCTTTTTCCCCTCAGCCCCTTGCTCCTTCCTGTCAACAACGCAGGGAGACAGGGCATGGGGATTTTTTGGTCAGTTCATCACCACATTTTCTTCCTCTGCTCCTGGAGAGGAGTTCTTCCCCTGTGAGGTCATGGGGTCCCTCCCACAGGAGACAGCTCTCTATGAACTTTTCCAACGTGGATCTGCTCTCATGGGCAGCAGTCCTATCACACCTGCTGCAAACATGAGTCCCTCCCACAGGCAGACAGTCCTCCCAAAACTGCTGCCACATGGGTCTCTCTTTCCATGGGGTGCAGTCCTCCAAGGACAGGCTGCTCCAGCCTGGAAGCGGGGACCCCTCTCTCCACTGGGTCTCCCATTGGATCACAGCCCCCTCCAGGCATCCACCAGCTCCAGCGTGGGCACCTCCCCCACAGGCTGTGGGTGGATCTCTGCATCCCCTGTGGATCCCATGTGCTGTGGGTGGATCTCTGCATCCCCTGTGCATCCCCAGGGGCTGTGGGTGGATCTCTGCATCCCCTGTGGATCTCCATGGGCTGTGGGTGGATCTCTGCATCCCCTGTGCATCCCCAGGGGCTGTGGGTGGATCTCTGCAACCCTGTGGATCTCCATGGCTGCAGGGGCACAGCTGCCTCACCAAGGTCTCACCACAGCCTGCAGAGGAATCTCAGCTCTGAAGCCTGGAGCACCTCCTGCCCCTCCTTCTCCACTGCCCTTGGTGTTGCCATGTTGTTTTCCCTCACATGTTCTCATGTCCTCCTCTTCTCTATGAGGAGAAAAACTGTGCGACTTTGTTTTGGTTTTCTTCTTAAATATGTCATCACAGAGGCGTTATCAACTTCTCTTATTATCCCAGTCTTGGCCAGCAGCATGTTCATCTTTAGAGCCATTAGGAATTGGCTCTTCCTGTGTCCTGCAACCAAACTTCACCTGCTCCTTGTGAGACCCATGAATTTGTC
Organism: Sitta carolinensis; assembly: GCA_032173965.1. Lineage (NCBI taxonomy): Eukaryota > Metazoa > Chordata > Aves > Passeriformes > Sittidae > Sitta > Sitta carolinensis. The sequence continues at coordinate 3,741,591 of CM063307.1, forward strand.
TCAGTTGCCAGCACTCAAATAGTCTCCAGTTCCTCTTCACTCAGTGTGTGACCCCCATGGACAGTTCCTCCATGGGGGTCCTTGTGATGAAAAAATCTCAGTGCTCTTGGTAGGTCCCTTTTAATTACTAAGATACTGTGATGAAGTCCCAGATCTCAGATCCCTGCTCTGCAGCCACTCAGAGCCTCTGGAGGACAGCCTAGAGTTCTGGGACCAGGACACTTCCATTGGGATGAAGATCTGGGCAGTTGCTGCAAAATTGAATTCTGCTTCTTCTGTCACCTCAGGGAGCTTCTGGCTTCCTGAGTTAACACAAATCAAGGCTGGAAGAGAGGGGTAGAGGGAAGCTGTGGAGTGTTGACATGTATGATGCATTACATGTGCCAGCAAACACCCTAGAACCCCACCCAGAGTACTGTCGATAGATCTGGGATCCCTAGCACAGCAGATCCCCAACACAGGAAGGATGTGAACCTGCTGGAGGGAGTCCAGAAGAGGCCCATGAAGAGGATGAGAGGGCTGGAGCACCTCTGTTATGAAGACAGGTTTAGAGAATAGGGATTGTTCAGCCTGGAGAAGAGAAAGTTCTGGAGAGATCCTACTGCACCTTCCAGTACCTAAACAGCTTCTAAAATAAAGCTGGAGAGGGACCCTTTACAAGGTCATGTAGTCATAGGATAAAGGGGAATTGCTTTAGACTGAAGGAAGGTCATTTTAAAAGAAATATTTAGAAGAAATTCTTTACTGTGAGGTTGGTGAGGCACTGGAACAGCATCTTTTCATTTTCCCTTAGGCAGTAAGCCCAGACCTTCACACAAAAATGGATTTTTTTTTTGCTGATCTTTGGGTGTATGGGGGAAATTTGGATGTCAGGGGAGAACCAAGGCCCTTTTCCCTAGCTCAACCTCATGCAGAAGGGCCTGCTGCTTGGGTGACAAGACAGGAGAACTGTACCAAGCCCACCTCCTAGTTCCCACCTCTCCTAAAGCTCATGAGAAATCTCAGAAATTTGGGATTATAAAGACAGCTGAGATATTCTGGACCGTCCTGTCGGGGAAGCATGGAGACTGGATGGCCAGAAGACAAAGGCCATGAGGGATGGATGATTAAGAAAAGAAAACTTCATATGGTTGGTGATTGCCCACCTCTAATTAGTTGATGCCTCTTTGCAAAGCCTCTCTGCCTTTGAGGGAGTTGGCAGCTCCTCCCAGTTCTGTATACTCTGAGAACTTACTTAATATTTGTTCGACTCCTGCATCCTAGTTGCTCATGACGATGTTGAAGAGGATTGACCCTCAGAGTGAGGAACCTCATTGGAGACCAGTTGCCAGTTTGATTTCACCCCATCACTGGCACTCTTTGTGCCTGACCCATGGGCCAGTTGCTCACCCATCACACAATGTATTTATCCAGCTGTGTCCTGGACATTTTGTCCAGAAGGACCCTGTGAGAAATGGTATAAAAAACTTTAGAGAAATGCAAAAAAAGATTGCATCAGTTGGCTGCCATTCATCAGCCAGGTGGGTTACCTTGTTGTGAAAGGAAATTAGCTTTGACAATCAGGACTTTCCTCTCATGAATTCACACTGCTTGTGAAAAATAGCTGCCTTGTTATTCATGTGCTTTTAATACCTCCTAGAATAATCTTCTCGCTATTTTGACATGGGATTTTACTAAAAGCCCGGACTGACACACGTGCGTTCACACGTCTTCATGGAGCAAACAAAAATCTGTATATTCACATAAGGTCAGGTGTAAGAGCCTGAGAAGAGAGATGTGGGACTTCAGATGCTCTTCAAAAATGTTGTTTATTACATAGAAGAAGTTACAGCAATCTTGGGTCCTGGGTACAGAGCCACACCTATAAGCTGCCAACTCCAGCCTAAAGGCACGCCTGAAGCCGCTTTTGTTCTGGTTACAATGCATTATATATTTTTCTTTGCTGAGTATCTTAATACATAACAACCAAACAGTATGATACACAATTCTTTTACCATTACCTATAGCTTATCATAACTACTATATACTACCAAATTATGGTAGTAACTGATCACGAGTTAGCACTTTTTTTTAAGCTTAAAACTTGTTTTTTAGTTTTTCTGCAGTGGAAAATTCTTCTTACTTGGTAAAAATATATTTCCTATTTGCCTATGCTTTTTGAGATTTATCTTTACTCGGTAAAAATATGCTTTTGTTTGTAGACAACTTATACTTTGCTCTTAGCCATAAAATCTCTTTCCAACTCATCTCAACCTTTGTCCAGTGACCACTAGCTCAGCAGTCTTTATTTTCAGACATCTTTTGTTCTTCTACATCAAAACTTGCTTTCATTTCTAGAAAACCTTCTGCTAAGTTCATATTTGTAAAATTTCCCTGTTAAACTTTCATCTTCTCCAACAGTCAGGAAACGCCATTGGCTGAGAACTCCGTTGTGGAGACTCAGCACGTCCCCTCACAGCAGAGTCTTTGGGCATGTGGGAGAGAAGCACAAGAGTGGTGCCCAATTTCTGACAACTTTGCCACAGACAAAACACAGGAATGACAGAGGTAAACATCACCTGCCCACAGGTGATGCCAGTAACAATTAATCTGAAACTTCTGCCTGTGCTGACGTATTTCAGCCCTGGAAATCATTGATGCTCTCATCCCAACACTTACAGAAAGAGATCTTCATATAGGAAAGCACGCGGAATTAGCCAGGAAATGAAAAGGCAGCAGTGGAGGAAACCAGGCCACAGCCCCACCATTAGCTGGGGTAGTTTGCATTTGACATGAGCTGGTCAGAAAATTATTACTTGTACAAAGGTGCCTCTGAGCCTGAGGCAGGGCAGGACTGCTATAAAAGGAAGCCCAAGTCTCTGCTCTCTCATCCACTTCTCTCACCTCCTTCTCCTCAGCAATCAGGTGAGTGCGAAGCCTCTTCTCCTCCTCCAGCTGCTGCTGCTGCTGCTGGTGCTTCCAGAGCAGCTCTTTGCTGGCTGTAGGTGTCAGCTGAGAGGGGCTGTCATAGCACAGGGCTGGGAGCTGCTTGTGCTGGGAGAGGGCAGGGGAGAGAAGGTCTTGTGCAGACACAGAGAGGCTGGGACTTGTCTGAGGAGGCTCCTGATCTTGGAGGTGGGCAGTGCCAGGTGTGCCAGCAGGTGCCTTGGCTGCAGGCTGTTTGGGTGCAGTGCTGCTGTTCCTGTGTACTGACTTTGTGCTTCTCCCCGCCCTCTGTGCCAGGTGCACCTGTGACCCCGAGCCATGTCCTGCTGCAAGCCCTGTGACCCCTGCTGCCAGCCCTGTGGCCCCTGCCCGCTGGCCAACAGCTGCAATGAGTGCTGTGTCAGGCAGTGCCAGGACTCCCATGTGGCCATCCAGCCCTCTCCCGTGGTGGTGACCCTGCCTGGGCCCATCCTCAGCTCCTTCCCACAGAACACTGCCGTGGGATCCTCCACTTCTGCTGCTGTGGGCAACATCCTCAGCTGTGATGGAGTTCCCATCAACTCTGGTGGCTTTGACCTCTCCTGCATCACCAGCCGCTATGGTGGCAGCAGATGTCGTCCCTGCTAAAGCTGCCTAAAGTCCTTGAGCAAGAAGTTCTGACAGCTCAGAACCTGGCTCTGGGCAATATCTGAGCAATTGCTCCCTTCTCTTTTTTTCTCTTTCCTTTGCTGTCTGTGTCTCCCCAGGCCTGCCTAGGGGGATGTTTTGCCCTCCCTCCCTCTTCTGCGCAGACAGACAGACACTCTGCAGGAGCTTCTTTTCATCATAGTGTCTGCTCCTGGTGCTCTGTGTGAGCCACCTCAGTTTCTACCTTACATTCAATAAAGTTTTGCATCCAAGCCTGGGCCTCTAAGTTGTCCTTCTTTCTGTGACAACTCTTACAGTCTACTCAGGGTAAAAGGTGGAGGAGCAGAATGTGGGAATCCCTGTAGTGGATTTTACTTTGTGGGTTTTCCTTTGGAGCTGCTGAAGAACATCCCTGGCTACTCCAAAGCAAATGGCAAATAGGGAAAAGATGGCTCCAAAGGGTGGAGTGAGGAAGGGAAACAGCAATGTCTGGGAACAACCCAGAGCCTCAACTGTTCCTTCTCCTCCCCTGCATTACCCAGTCCAGGGCCCATGAACAGCACATGTGGTCAGAGGCAGATGAGATAGGTACCTCATAGAGTCAGTCCTTCAGCACCTGGCAGGACCCAGCTCCTGTCCAGACATGCAGGGCTGCAGTGATGGAGAAGTTGGGATCTGCATTTGCCAATAAAGTTGAGCAGACTGTGGAGTTGCACTGTTAAGGTGTAGAAGACACTCAAGGTTCATAAATGCTCACAGTCAAAAGGAATGGCAGAAGTCAGAGGCCTGTATAAAATAAGAGAGTTTTATTAGTAAATTACACACTTGGTGTGGAGATTGCTATATTATAGTAGTCCCAGACCTACATATAAGAAAATGACAGTGGGTTCTGGATTAAATAGCTTGGTGAAAGAGAAGAGAGACATTAAAGAGGGAGAGATGAATTAATGAGGGAAAGACAGAAAGAAAGAGAGGGAAAGAGAGGGAAAGAAAGAGGTAAAGAGAACCAGAGAGAAAAGTAATTCCTGGTACCAGCATCAATCCAGAGGGTGAGATGCCAGTCCTGGTTTCACCATCCATCCATCTGTGCCAGTCCATTGGGTGTCTAAGGTCCAGAGGGCAGTGCCCAGATTTAGGGGGTACCTTTTCATAGGTAGGTTTCTCTGTCCCAAAGATAGGTTTCTCACTTTCTATGCAAATGAGTTCTCATACACAGCCTGTTCTTTCAGACTTTTCTGGAAATGAGTTAGAGGCTTTGGGGGTCTTTGATGGCCTTGATCCCCCCCCTACAGTCCATGCACACTTTGTGACCTCATTTGTCTCTTTGTGCTGTCCTGTGTTGTGCTTCTCTTCAGGAACTATAGCAAGGATGTTTGTCTTGGTATCAAGCTGCCTACCTCTGCATGGTCCCTTCTCCAGCCACATTCTGATATTTCTCACAGCACCTTCAGGACCTCCTGAAGGCACAGCTGAGCTCAAAATAACAGCTCAGGTGCACAATGCCCCACGGACCTTGTTTGGTTCCTCCCATGTTCTTCCCACCCAGAGTTCATGGCACAGACGCCATCTGTGCTCATCTTGCTGAGCACCGGTGTAGGAGCATTAGAAGATGAGGGATGCATGCATGTCTCAAACCCACAGCTTGATGGCTGTGGAGCCACCTGAGGGTTTCTGGTAAAAAGACTCTGTAAGAACAAACAGGATGTGGCTGAAGAAGGGGCCATGTGGAGTCAGGACAGCACTTTTCTGGGAGAAATGTGTCCCTGTTCTGCAGAACAGCACTTTTCCAGGAGAAATGTCTTTGTTCTGCCTGGATACTCCATACTCAAGCCAGGACCGGTGATCTGTCTTCCTTTATTTCTCTCATTTAATGTCTCTCTCTTGCTTCTCCTTCACTCTATGATAATTGTCTTAGTTTAAAAGACAGGTGTCCAGCAAGGAAAGCAGGAACCTTCATGAAATGGAAAACATGACACCCTTCCTTCCAAATTATTATAACTTTGAAATTTCTGGGCTTTCCTGCCAGGACAGAGACCAGGAGTCACGATTCTTGCCTCGGCTCTGTTTGCCCAGGCGAGCACAGGGCGTAGCCCCGGCACTGCAGGATCCGGCCGGCAGGGGGCGCTATGGGATCCCGGCCGGCAGGGGGCGCTATGGGATCCCGGCCGGCAGGGGGCGCTATGGGATCCCGGCCGGCAGGGAGCACTGCGGGATCCCGTCCGGCAGGGAGCACTGCGGGATCCCGGCTGGCAGGGGGTGCTGCGGGATCCCGTCCGGCAGGGGGCGCTATGGGATCCCGGCCGGCAGGAGGCGCTGTTGCCGCCGCTCCCTCACGCAGCGATGGCGGCTCAGGCCGGCGGGAGAGCTGGGGCGGCTCCTGTGCAAAACTCACGGGAACAGCGGCCTCCGTGCCAGCACGTGCCGGTAAATGTGCTGTAGCAGGAACCTCAGAGTGGAGAGCTGGAACTGCAGAGGTGAGCACGCCAGGGTGGCAAAATCGCTGAGGCTGTGGCAGGATCAGCAGGGGTCAAGGCGGGTGTGGGGTGTCAAATGAAAATGTAGCAAAATCTGCTGAAGCAGGGGAAGAAAACAGCAGGCCTGGGCGGCCCCAAAAGACAGAGAAGGTGGAAGGAGGGCGTTGTTTTGGGTTTTCCTCTGGCTCTCAGGTCTCCCATGTGGTGTCCTGGGGATGGCAGCAGGAGAGGCTGCCTCTGGGAAGAGGGAGGGATTCGGGGTCCTGGGCCTCCCCTGAGGCACCCCAGCAGATGGTGAGGGTCCCTCCCAGTGAGATCGGGTGTAGAAAAGGTCCCAGTTCACTGATGGTTCTTGCGAGCAGAGGCTCACCCACGGTAAGGAGAAGCAGTGAAGGACAAAACCCGCCGTGGCAGCGAATTCTCCCCACAGCAGCAGCCGAGCACCAAGACCACAACTGTGTCTCCTTTGATCCCAGAGACAGAGAGAGACAAAGAGAGACAGAGAGAGACAGAGAGAGACAGAGAGAGACAGAGAGAGATGGAGAGACAGAACCCTGAGCCTGGCCCCTGATCCCCAGCTCAGTCTCTTGGTGTCTCTGCACTTCCCCAGAGAAAGCCCCCCAGCTATGAGACTGCAGCCAACTGCAACCCTTCCTCCCTCCTCCCCATCCTGGCCACATCTTTTCTCTCCTAAGTATCATTGTTTCCATCTCTTAGGCAACAAATGGGAGAAAAATTCCCTGGAAGAAAGGGAAAAAAAAAAAGTCCTAAGTTCCAACAGCAATGCATTACCATGTTTTTACATTAGAAGACAATTTCCATGTTAAGTGTGTTATTTAGTAATAAAGCTTAGTAAGTTTTTGTGGATCCTCTGACTTCTGTTACTGTTTTTGACCATGAGCATTAGCAAATCTGGAGTGCTCCCTTTCCCTTAGGGGTGGGACGCCACATTTTTACAGACATCACAGACAGGATGCTACAGTTGAAGGGTTCCATACAGGATACCATCACTCTACACTTGAGTTCCAGGCATGGAGTTCTAGGAAGTTACCTTTTGGCTTTTAACAGCTGTTAGGGATCCAAGCAGTTTCAAGCCACAAATGTCATGGCAATGTCAGTTGCTGAGTGCTTTCCATTTCTGGAAAAACTGAGAGAATATACTGCCTACCCAATCCCCCTGGCATAGAATGCACAAACAGGAATTTGTATAATCTGTTGTTACACTGATAAATGCAATGTTAGAGGAACAAAAGGCACAGAAGGGAAAAGGAAAAGCAGTTTTATGTATATTTTCACGAGTGTCTTTAACCACTGCCCTAAAGGAGAGGTATGCCAATAAACGAGTGGAGGAGGCAATTACTAGATCACTGCAGGATTAGGTGAGAGGCTTGCAGGATCAGTCAAAGGAAGAGAGGATGATCAGGATTTAGGAAAAGGTGTTGCTTGCTGTTGAGCCTGATCAGGACATGCAAAAGAGGCTGCAGGTGGAGGCTTTGCTTGCTGTGAAGAACTACCATGCCAGGAGACTTTCGAAGGAGCTTCAGGATGCGTATGTGAGAGAGAGAGATTCTTATGGTAGGAATTGCAGGATGCAGAACCAGGACCAATTGCAGAAATGCAGTCTCGTAACTCTGAATTGTTTTTTGAATCATGGAGTTCAAAGACTATAAAAAGGTTTATTATTCTGATAAAGAGCAAGGCATAACATCTGCATTGATATCTGATGAGAATGAAGTAACATTACAACCTATAACTAACACTAAAACCACAGATGGTCATATGCAGTAAATTCCTACTTAAACTGTTCCATATACAGTGACCAAGGTATCAAAGTTACAGTAAAAACATAGAAGATTTCTACAAGAGCTGGAAAGGGAGTTGAAAATAGAATATATGTGGAGTGTTTCTGATGGGTGAGGATCAAATGATGCTGCCTAAGGCAGTGGCCCAATGATACTGAGGGCTGGGAGTGTTCCTGATGGTACATGATTAGAGAGAACCTTAACTTATAAGGCTGTCTCATTATTAGGCAGGAGGTTTAGAGCCTTTTAAGAGGGGTGATCCTGACAACAGAGAACTGGGAAAAGATGATTCTGTCAAGTTCCCACATGCATGAAGCCTGATCCACTATAAAACCTTAGGGTAGAACAGTAAATCACACACGAAAAATGACCCCATTTGATCAGATTCAGGTGTCCGAATTGCAAGATCATTATGGCCACAAGCCAGGCAAGACTGAAATCCAACAAATGGAATCTTATCAATACAGACATAATAATGGCCCAGACATTAGGATTTTAGTTGGTTCTCATCAACAAATAAAATTTCTATTAGATATGAGAGCACAACATTCAGTACTAATGCAGTGGGATCCTGAGAAGTTGTGTGTATGGGATGGCAAAGTTAAAATCACCAAAGCAAAGGAGCGTTACATACTGAACTTATAAGGGTAACTTTTGGTGAGAAGTGGATGTCAGCTACTTGCTTTGCAATGAAAGATCACAATGAAAATATTTTGGGTTCTGAATCATCAAACCTGGTGTCTGCTGGACAGGAGTATGTGGCCCTTCAGTTCAAATGTTAACCCTAATCCTAAAAGAAATCCAGAGACTGCAGTGTGCTTGTTTCATTCCCTGATTCAAGGATTGCTGGTGTATCTCAGCGCTGGACTTTTGCTGTGGCATGAGGGAGAGTTTCTGTAGTTCCAGCAAATTTGGCCCCACTAACTGCTGGAGTACCCAACATTGCAAACCTAACAGCTATACTTGAAGCAGCCACGTGTTTGGGCACTGGTGGGGTGGCAGCAGACCAGGAGAAAAGACTCACTCACTCCCACTACTGTTCTAATTCTCCTTTCTGGCTCCTGAAAGAGCTGAAGGGAATAATATTTTACAGTTTATTACAGACAATTGATTGTCAATAGTGTGCCTTTAATTTCTGCTGTGCTAAATTCTGCAGAACTGGTAACTCAATCTTAGAGAGCCTCCCTCACGTATAGCAACCCTGGATGTAAAATAAATGGGTTTTTATGATTCCATGCCAGGAACATGAGAAGGCTCAATTTGCACTTGCATGGAAATGTGGACAATACACCTTTATTAGACTCTCTTATGGCTATCAACATTTCTGCACGATTGCACAGACTGTGCTTGCCAAACAGACAGTCTTGCTTTCTCTGGACATGTAATTATGTAATATTCTAACTGCAGGAGGCACTACCACCACCAACCCCTCTGAAAAAGAGGGTGAAGCAGCAACAGTAGTGTGGCAAGCAGTTCATGAACCATAAGATGAGATTATACACCTCAAACTGGTCCTGATGGACCAACAATATTTTTATTACTCAACTCAACTGCATTTAAAGTGACAGAACATATATGCTCTGAGTGGGAAAAGGTACTTTTGTCATTACTCCAAGCTGTTACATACTGTGGTAGTTTGAAAAAAAAATGATGAGTTTTTTGAAATTCAGTAGTCAAACCAATGAGTGCTCAGGTTTAAAGACTGGCACCTAGTGTGGCCACTGAGGACAAGGATCCGCCTCTGAGAACACAAGGGTTAAAAGCAGAGGGCTCCCCGGAAAACTCTCTCTTGGTTCCGGTCCCTGAGGACGGAGGGATCTCCCCTGCCCAGCGGCTGGCTGGGCAGGGAAGCCATGCAGCCTAAGCAAGGTAGGCTGGAGCCTTGGGCACAGAGGGGGAGAGAAAAATCCTGCAGGATGGAAGGGTGGAGAGAGTACAAGAACCTTGAGAGGCATCAGGCAGCCTTCTTCCTCCCCCCGGAGAGAGAGAGAGAGAGAGACTGTGTCTGTGCCACCTTGAAATTTGATATTGGCAGCCGGGCAGCACGGCCCAAGGAGTATGGGGGGGGTGGCGCGAGGAAAGTACCTAAAAGCAAAGATACCATGGGAGTTCTGGGCAAACAAACAAGCAAAGCCAAGGTTTTAACTCTTTTCATAGATGATGGAAACTTTATAAATGCTAATCCTCCAGAATTTGAAGAAGAAAGATAGAGAACTGAGCAAAAGTAATGAAAGTTCATGCAAGTGGAAGATTGTCAGAGAATGCTGAAAAGAATCCTAGGTAGGAGGAGATGATGGAGTGGTATTTGGCTGGACTTTTCTTGTATAGCCATGGACTGACTCATTTCTTTTCTGTGACACAGAAACTGTATCTGGGGAGAGGCATTGGCTTGGAGCCAAAAGTAGACAGTAGAGAGTAGTGAGAACAGCGATAAGAGGAAGAGCTCTGTTCTCAAAGCCCCTCGGCCCCAGGGGGTGAAACTGGGGGAGATTAGTGTCCCAAAATTTGAGAGGCTGTCATTTTTTGGAACTAACCAAAGCATCTTTAAAAAAGAGAAACCCTAGAAACAGTTCTGGTCCATGCACAGTGGTGAGAGCACTGCACATGGAAGAAGAAGTCACGAGATAGTGCAAGAAAGACTCCTATCTCTCCTTGATGAACTGAATGGTGATTATTAGAAGGGTAATAATAGACTGAAGATTAATTATCTAAAAAGTGGTAACTTGACTGGGAATTTTTAGTTTGTTTCACTGTATTGAGAACTTGAGTGGGGGGGGAGGAAGAGTGTTTTTTAAAGTTTTCATTTTCTTCTGTATGTGTCTTCTTTACGTATTATAAGTAATAAAGTTCTTTTATTTTACTTTCTAAATTAGAAACTGTTTTGCTCTGTTTTTGGTCACATCTCACAGCAAACACCAGGGACAGTATATCTTCATGGGGGCACTGGCCTTGTGCCAACGTCAAACCTTTGACACATACCTTGAGCAATTAAGGGGTAACCTGCCTGGGCCAATTCTGCTGAGACTTGTAGTGTTTTATCTTTCCAGGTACATTACCGGGAATTGTGCCAGCACATCCCATTGAAGATTGAGTTACGTATCAAAGAACTGCTTATCATTTTTGTAGGAGCAATCATTGCCAGCAGGAACTAAATTTGGTTCACACATCAACAAGCTGAACCCACAGGGTTGAAACCCTTGCTTCTTTTGTTTATGCTAATCAATAAGGTAACCATATGCCTTCTGCACTGCACACACTTCTCTCTTGTGGGTGCAATTTACTGGGGCAGCAATTACAAAGGAAGGTGGCATTCAAAAGGTAACCTGAGATAATACAAAAGGGAATTCCACTCTTAGCAACTAGATAATAGTAGCAACTATTAATTTTCCTTAATGACCCCACTAATTGTAAACCACAGTTTTTGTTGTAACAGTACTTGGTGCTTCAGTATAAACCATATACCAAATCACTGTGTCAGGATTAAATCCCAATGGAGATGCACTCTAGTCCCTAGAGCACAGAGTATGGGCCTGACGGAATGGATGTGCTTGTGTGAGAACCACTTGTGATTTTGTATTTGTAGACAACATGATTGTATACATAAGTACACTAATATTTGTGCTTATAACTTTGTGGACATTATGGGATGTGATTTTAGTTATTTGGGTCCTCTTATATCTTACCAGTTGTTATAGTTTAATTACACACTGACAAGAAAAGCAGCCTATTCCTACTGAATGAATCTCACTTGCATGTGAAAAATGCTATTGAAGGAAGCTCAGGAAAACAGACAGAAAATTTTGATTACCATTCATCCTGATATAGAAAAATCCACCAGATGATGGAGCAAACAAAGAAAGACAGGGAACACTATTTTATTTGGATGATCACCAAGAGCAACTGAAGTTCTTAACAAAATGTTGCACCCTGTGATTGTCCATCTGATGTTAACTTTTTTGGCTTTTATTTTCATAATCAGATTATATAGTAAAATGTGGGGGATTATAAAGACATTAACCCCAAAATTCAGAGATAACTTATATAGCTTTTCCTCTTTCTCTCTTCTTTCTCTACTTCTCCTTTTTCAGCCCAAGGCCATATAAATATTTGAGCTGCAGGTGGTGCAGAAGCCCAGATTATAAGGTGTCTCAAACACCAATAACCAGATAGCCATGGAGCCAACCAAGGACTGTTGGTAAGAAGGCACTGTGAGGAAAAACAGGCTGTGGCTGGAGCAGGGGCCATACAGAGGCAGGTAGCCCATTTTTGCAACAAACATCCTTGTTCTCTCTCTTGGAGACAAGCACAACACAGTACAGTGCAAGCACAGGAATGAGGTCACAAAGTGAGCATGGACTGTCAACCACGGGTAGACCCAGCAGCAGTGGGCACTGGTTTAATCAAAGTTCTCATGCAGGAAGAACTCAATGGACAGATTACATACATTCATACATGTGAGATATGTTACAAATTTATAATAAAGTCATTAGACATCTGCACAAATTCGGCTGCAACTCATTTACCACTGCATTAGCCTGATAGAAAACTTCTGAATTATCCTGCATGTCTGGATACCAGGTGAGTCCTGCCTGTGCTGAGGGAATGTATCTCATCTACCCATGCTCCGGTGTGCAGGCCATGGCCTGTAGAGCAGGTAATGGAGAGGATGAGAAGGAAGAGGTGAGGTTGTAGGCTGTCCCCAGAAATTGTTGTTTCCCTTCACAACTGTTGCCAAACTTTGGAGCCGTGGTGTTCCTGATGACCTTTGGTTGTTGAGTAGCCAGGGATGATTTTGTCAGCTTCAAGGGAGTTGAACCCTCTTCTTCCTCCACCGTTTTCCCTAAGCAATATAGAAAATTTGCCAGAAGATGAAGGATGATACAGAGGCCAAGGCTTGGATGCAAAAGTACTTTATTGAGCCTGTAGAAAAGAATATGGCTCACAAAGAGCACCAGGGGCAGTCACTAAGATGCAGTGGAGCTTCTGCCCTAAAGTAGAAAGGAGGACAACAGGTCCCCCTGGGCTGGCCTGGGGAGACATGGACAGCACAGAAAGAAGATGGAATAGGATAAGAAAGAAACATGATCTTAAAGCTGGAAATCGAATGTTTAGTAGCTCTATTGCTTGATGAGTCATGTTCTGAGGTCTTGGAGGTTTGTGCCCAAGGATGTTGCCAGCAGCTTTAGCAAGGACGACATCTGTTGCCACCATAGCAGTTGGTGATGCAGGAGAGGTCAAAGCCACCAGAGTTGATGGGCACTCCACCACAGCTGAGGATGTTGCCCACAGCAGCAGAGGTGGAGGATCCCACGGCAGTGTTCTGTGGGAAAGAGCTGAGGATGGGGCCAGGCAGGGTCACCAGCACAGCAGGAGGCTCAATAGCAACATGGGAGTCCTGGCACTGCCTGACACAGCACTCAGTGCAGCTGTTGGCCAGTGGGCAGGGGCCACAGGGCTGGCAGCAAGGATTGCAGGACGGGCGGCAAGACATGGCTTGGGGTCACAGGTGCACCTGGCACAGAGGGCAGGGAGAAGCACAAAGTCAGCACATAGGAGCAGCAGCACTGCACCCAAACAGCCTGCAGCCAAGGCACCTGCTGGCACATCTGGCACTGCCCACCTCCAAGATCAGGAGCCTCCTCAGACAAGTCCCAGCCTCTCTGTGTCTGCACAAGACCTTCTCTCCCCTGCCCTCTCCCAGCACAAGCAGCTCCCAGCCCTGTGCTATGACAGCCCCTCTCAGCTGACACCTACAGCCAGCAAAGAGCTGCTCTGGAAGCACCAGCAGCAGCAGCAGCAGCTGGAGGAGGAGAAGAGGCTTCGCACTCACCTGATTGCTGAGGAGAAGGAGGTGAGAGAAGTGGATGAGAGAGCAGAGACTTGGGCTGCCTTTTATAGCAGTCCTGTCCTGCCTCATGCCCAGAGGCATGCTTGTGGAAGTCATAATTTTGGGACCAGCTCATGTCAAATGCAAATTGTTCTAGCTAATGGTAGGGGCTGTGTCCTGGTTTCCTGCATTGTGGCCTTTTCATTTCCTGGCCTCTGCCACGTGCTTTCCTATATGAAGGGTCATTTCTCAAAGTGCCAGGATGAGAGCATCAAGGATTTCAAGTCAGAAAGACATCAGTGGACAAAGAAGGTTTAGATCAAGGGCTGTTGGCATTCTTTATGACCAAGTGATTTGTACCTCTGTCATTCCTCTGGACTCCTCTGGTGGCCGGAAATCAACCCTTTTCTTGTGCGTCTCATACACCTGCCCAAAGTCTGCATGTGGCATGACACATTTTTTGCTTTGCTTCCTTCATCACTCTGTGATCAACACTCATTGATATACTCAGGTGGGCTTCTGCTGGGTGGGCACTGTACTAAGAGTCCTCATAAAATTCATGCAGTTTCATTGACCACATCCCATCTCTGTGCACCCTCTGTAGGTCCTCTGTCCTTCTGTGGTGCCCTTGAGTCTGTTCTGCCAGTGCGAAGGTTCCATGCAGAGCACGTGTCAGTGTGGGCTTGTGAGACCTTTATCCTGAAAGCATGTGCAGATCATGGTGAGGGACTCCCCTGCTGTTTCCTTGAGCTCCACAGTGCTGCCTGCTGCTCTGGCCAGAAGAAGACAATTTACAGCTGAATGGTGCTGCCTTCAACCTTGTAGAGAAATGTCCAGAGAACTGAAATGCAGCCTCTGCCTCCTGCACCCTCCATTTTTTTTGCCATATGTTTAAGTAGAAATGCCAAGAATGTCTGTCCACTCCTGCAGGATGTAATCCTTAGTAGATCCCTTCTGGTGTAATGTTGCTGGTGATGGGGAAGGGACACAGGGTCCCCATGTCCAGGCCAGTGCCTGATGCACTTCTACAGCTCAGCAGCCAGGTGCTGAGTGAAGCAGGGCTGAGACCTCCCAGCAAATGGGTATTGGACGTGACCCATGTTCAGGTGTTGCTCTGCTGAGACATGTGGGACAGTTGGACCAACCCGACATAAAGACTGAATAGCTGAGTGCTTCTCCCTTCCCTTTAGTGGCCTTGCTGAGATCTCTGCCAGACAGTTCTGTTGGGAGGCTTCAGTCAGAACCAACTCCTCTTCCTGTTCAGGCAGCTTTCAAGATTATGTCCTAGTGCTTGCAATCTGGGTTAGGTCTCCAGCTGTGACACATCTGTGCCTGTATCTGACCAGGACCCCATTGCCCTGAATTTGGACTTTGATATGCACATGACTTCCCATCTTGGTCTGGGACCAGTCTCATCTCTGTGAGCATGGATGGTGATTGCTAGACTTTGCTGAACCCTGGTTAATGTCATGGGACCTCATCCAAACATCATCTGATGATGCTAACATTAAGGAAATCACCACAACAACCTCCATGTGTTTCATTTCCTACCAAGGATATTGGATCATTTGGATGGCTTAATTTTTTACGGTATTTCTTCTGAATCTTTAAGCATGACTAGTAATACCATTTTTCTTGAGAATATTCAAAGTTTTTCTGCTTCCTATCTGTTCCAGCAGGAACAGTCTCTTCACACTGTTTTACCCCTCAGAGGTCTGAGGGCAGTGATATCAATTGGCCCTTTTACCTGTCTACCTAGAGACCAGTGTCAGGTTTACAGTTACAGGTTTTCTTCTCCCAACCTTCCATCCCTCACTGCCCCTCTCTCCCAGCCCAACCACTCTTCATGTTTCTCAGAAAAAAACAGTGTAGAAAATCTCAACTGTCTTTGTAGTTCCAGATTTCTGAGGTTCAAGCACCAAAGGCTGTTCCCCATGACCACCAGGCTACAGGAGAGATGGGAGCTCAGAGGAGCAGCATGCTACAGTGATCCATTTCCTGTGAGAGACTGGGGTTATTGCCTCAGGAAAAATAAAAAAAAAAAGTGATGAGAGAATATCCACAATGCATTTGTTACTCTTCTGAATCCCAGGATGGCATTACACTTCCAATTTCAGCTGTGATAAGATAAAATATTTTCATAGAATGGTTTGTGTTTGAAAGGACCTTAAATATAACTTAGTTCCATCCCCCCTGCTATGGGCAGAGGCACTTTCCACTAGACTGGGTTGATTCAAGCTCTGTCCAATGTGACCTTGAACACGTTTGGGAAAGGGGCAGCCACAGCTTCTCTGGACAACCTTTTCCACCATCACAGTAAATAATTTCTTCCTAATATTTTATTTAAAACTATTTTTTTCAGTTTAAAGCCATTCCCCTTTATCTTATCACTACATCCTCTCATAAAGGGTCCCCCTAGCTTTAAGTACTGGAAGGTAGTGTAAGTCTCTCCAGAGCCTTTTCTTTTCTGAGATGAATAACCCCAACTCTCTGAACCTGTCTTTGCAGCAGAGGTAGTCCAGCCCTCTCATCATCTTCTCAGGCCTCTTTTGGACCCTTTCCAGCAAGTCCATGTCCTTCCTATGGGCCTTTTATACTGGGGGTCCTGGAGCTGGAAGAAGTATTCCAGGTGGGGTCTCATGAGAGGGAACTAGAGGGGGAATACAGCTTCCCTCAGCCTCCTGGTCACATTTCTTTTGATGCAACCCAGGATATGGTTGGTATTTTGGGCTGCAAGCACATGGTCATGTCAAGTTTCTTGTGCACCAAATCCCAGGGCCCTTCTCCACAGGGCAGATCTCAATCTCAATCCCCATCCATGCTGCATATTTCCTTGGTCCTGCCCTGAAGCAAGGTGCAGAACCTTTCACATGACCTTCTTGGACTTCATGAGTTTTGCACAGGCCCAGGTCTCAAAGTCCACCAAGGTCCTTATATTCTCTCTGGAGCATCTTAAGTGCTGTCTGTAAAGGCGAGCCAGCCTTGCCTCAGGAATCTGTCAAACACAGAAGGCACAGATTTCCATCCATTCCCACATCAGGCTTGTTTCCCTGAAGACAAAGCAACTGCTTCACTTGACAATATGGTAAATGAATTTCATGTTTTTATGAATGAACTAATTGCTGTGGAGGAATGCTCAGCTCAGGTAGTGTCCCACCATAACTTTAGCTCCCTTGTGTAGTCTGAGGCTCCTGGGCCTGAAGTTTCTGAGTTTCTAGACTCAGTTTCTTCATGATGTTTTGGTTCAGGAAGACCTGGTTCTCACAGGCATGACATAAACATTGCTAGTGTTATTGTAACAAGAGTGATGTTTTGAATTCCTTTCTGTGGGATGGACTTCTCTCTGTCTTTCGGTTTGGGCCAATGAGATGAAGAGTTCTGGCACTCTTCTGAGCAATGAGATGGCCTGCTCTCGAAGATATATAAAGGGGGTCAGGTTTTTGAATAAAGTTTGGAGTCAGATGAAGTTTTCATAAATGAGGTTTCATGTCATTTGTTCATTGCCCACAGCGACCCCCTTGGGCACAAACCATGGCAGATAACTGTGGGAATTGAGACATGGACCATGCTAGTCAAGCAAAGCCCTTTTATTACACTAGATCACCAGTTTTTATAGGGCACTACATTCTGTACAAAATTTTCCACTTGGACCCCTTTGCCCCTGTTCCCTTCATAACACAATCTTCTCAGTTATCATTCTTGCCCCAGTAATTTCCTTGTTACATTCTCTCATCAGAGGGTGAGAGTGATCAGACACGATGTCTTCACTTTCGATCTTGCCTTGAGTTTATCTCTCCCACGGCTTCCACTGCACAAGGCCAAGAGGCTGCAGCACTACCCAGCTCAGCTTCTGTAGTTGTCTGATCTTCCGCACTCAACAAGTGTTCTCTCCTCTTCCCAATGACATGTGATAAGACCTCCACCTATGATCTACTTTATAGAGAGAAGTGGATTTATTTTGTCTGGAGGAGGACAAGGGGAAAGTTTATCACTCTAACACTACCTGGAAGGAGGCTGTAGCGAGGTGGGTGTCCGTTTCTGCTCCCAAGTAACAAGTGATAGAACAGGAGGAATTGGCCTCAAGTTACACCAGGAGAGGTTCAGATTGGATATTAGGGAAAAAATTTTCCCTGAAAGAATTACCAAGCATTGGACCACCCTGTTGAGGGAGGTGGTTGAGTCACCACTCCTGGAGGTGACTTCAAAGAAGTGTAAATGTGGCACATGGGAACATGGGTTTGTGGTAGAGTGGGCACTGTTTATGGTTTATGGTTGGACTTGATGATCTTGAAGACATTTTCGTGATTCTGTGACTGTGCAGCTATCAGGAGTCTTGGGCATTTGAATTGGACAAATAATATTGAGACAGTCGAAAGGTCAGTGCAACCAGGATTTGCCACACATAAAAGGAACCTTTTCTTCTTCATGTGTCTTCTAACCCTGGTTAAGAATAGCCTTCTCATTTTCCCTGCATGGAGCAATCAGTACCTACAGACCTTACTGCATTTGTTCTTCCTCGTAATGTTTCCTTTGTGAAGATCTGACATTCCTTCACTGCTGCATCAAAGCTGATGGAGACTTTCCTTGTCACCAGCAAAAACATTGCTTCCTGCAAGCCCTTCTCATGTGTACATTTGATTTCTGGTTGTCTTCAGCCAGGTGGTTCTGCTGACTGGTCCACGTGCACCCAGGAAATCCATCACTTAATCCAAGTCCCTGATGTAGCCTCTGCTGATCCTGGTCAACCAGCTGCTCCCACCCCATTGTGTATGTCAAAGAAAAGCAAAATGTGGAGAACCTGTGCTATGAGGAAAGACTGAAGGATTGTAACCTCTTCTCCCTGGAGAACAGGACTCTTAGAGAGGACCTTATCACCGTATTTTAGGGATTAAATGGGATCTACCAAGAGCACTGAGACTTTTTCAGCACAAGGAGCAACATGGAGGGGCTGTCCATGAGGGTTACACATAAATGAGGAGGAACTGGAGATGATACGAGTGCTGGCAACTGAGACCAGTGTTTGGGTCTCAGCAGCAGCAGGTGAAGCCTTGGATTCTGGACATAGCAAGATGTGCACAGGGGACAGTGAGATGGGGAAAGATCATGTCTGCCCTGAACTGAGGGCGGGAGCATGTGTAGAATCTCACAGGTTTCATGGGACACTCTGTACCTGAGTTGTTATTCTGAGCCCAGCAGTGCCTTGAAGAATTCCTTTTCTGCATGCAGGAGACCATGGATATCCAGCGAATGACATGGATTAGAGCATTACTCAAGGCTGAAGGCAAAGAAATGTTTGTATCTCATCCCCACTGCTGCCACCCTTCGAAATTCTGGTTTCACTGGTGGCCTCTGTTTGTGCAGAAGTCAATGATGTCTTCATTAGCTCCAAGCAAAAGAGCACAGAGAAAATTCCACTGCAGAGACTCCCACCCTCTCCGTTTTTTAACTTTGTGCATGAACAGATTGGAAGAGTTGCCACAGAACAAAGGAGACCTTGGAGGCCAAGTCATGAGAGCACAAAAACCTTAATTGGTCTAAGGAAGAAAAGGAGACCACCAGGGCAGTCACTAAGATGCAATGAAGCTCCTGCAAGGTGTCCATCTGTCTGCCATGCAGAGGAAGAGAGGGCAAAATATCCCTGCTAGACTGGTCTGGGGGGACACAGAGAACAGGTAATAAGAAAGAATAGAGGGGAATAAGCTTTGTAATGTTGCAATCCTTGGGTGTGTGGGCAAGAAGCACAAAAGTGGTGCCCATTTCCTGACAACTTGGACAAAAAAAACCCACTCAGAAATTACCCAAGTGAGCATCACCTGCCCACAAAGAATGCCAACAGCCCTTGATCTGAGACTTCACCCCCAGAAATCCTTCAGCCTCTCATCCCAGCACTTACAGAATGACACCTTCATATAGGAAAGCACGTGGCAGAAGCCAGGAAATGAAAAGGCCGCAATGCAGGAAACCAGGACACAGCCCCTACCATTAGCTGGGATGGTGCACATTTGGCATGAGCTGGTCCCAAAATTATGACTTCCACTAAGGTTCCTCTTGGCCTGAGGCAGAGCAGGACTGCTATAAAAGGCAGCCCAAGTCTCTGCTCTCTCATCCACTTCTCTCACCTCCTTCTCCTCAGCAATCAGGTGAGTGCGAAGCCTCTTCTCCTCCTCCTCCAGCTGCTGCTGCTGCTGCTGGTGCTTCCAGAGCAGCTCTTTGCTGGCTGTAGGTGTCAGCTGAGAGGGGCTGTCATAGCACAAGGCTGGGAGCTGCTTGTGCTGGGAGAGGGCAGGGGAGAGAAGGTCTTGTGCAGACACAGAGAGGCTGGGACTTGTCTGAGGAGGCTCCTGATCTTGGAGGTGGGCAGTGCCAGGTGTGCCAGCAGGTGCCTTGGCTGCAGGCTGTTTGGGTGCAGTGCTGCTGTTCCTGTGTGCTGACTTTGTGCTTCTCCCCGCCCTCTGTGCCAGGTGCACCTGTGACCCCAAGCCATGTCTTGCCGCCCGTCCTGCAATCCTTGCTGCCAGCCCTGTGGCCCCTGCCCACTGGCCAACAGCTGCACTGAGTGCTGTGTCAGGCAGTGCCAGGACTCCCACGTGGTCATTGAGCCGCCTGCTGTGGTGGTGACCCTGCCTGGGCCCATCCTCAGCTCTTTCCCACAGAACACTGCTGTGGGATCCTCCACCTCTGCTGCTGTGGGCAACATCCTCAGCTGTGGTGGAGTGCCCATCAGCTCTGGGGGATTTGACCTCTCCTGCATCACCAACTGCTATGGTGGCAACAGATGTCGTCCCTGCTAAAGATGCTGCTGGCAAAGTCTTTAGGCAAGAATTTCCAAGACCTCAGAACATAGTTCTGGGCAGGAGCTAAGGCTTTGGGACGTTGTCTTTACAGCGTCAAACCATTTGTTCCTTTTTTCCCCTTTTTTTCTCCTTCCTTTGCTATCTGTGTCTCCCCAGCCCAGTCTAGTGGGGACCGGTGACCTTTGCTCCCTCTTTAGGTTGGGCAGATGGACACTGCGGGAGCTCCACTGCATCTTAGTGGCTGCGCCTGGTGCTCTCTGTGAGCCGCCTCCTTTTCTGCTTTGCACTCAATAAAGTTGTTTTGCATCCAAGCCTTGGCCTCTAAGTCCTCTTTTGTTCTCTAGCAAATCTTTCAGTCCACTCAGTGAAAATAGGTGGAAGAAGTAGAGAGTAGGATTCCCTACAGTGGATTTTTCTTCCTGCCCTTTTCCTTGGAGCTGACAAAGTTACCCCTGGCTACTCAGCAGCTAAAGGCCATCAAGGAGGCATCAGACAACAGTTGTGAAGGGAAACAATAATTCCTGGGTCCAGCCCACAGCTTCATCTCTTCCTTCTTCTCCACTCCCTTACCTATTCTAGAGTCCATGTCTCCCACACAAGAGCACAAGCAGATGAGATGCACTCCCTCAGCTCAGGTAGACAAAGCTCTCCAGACATGCAGGGCTGAGGTAATTTACAAGTTAGGACATGTGCCATTCATATACTCAGGATACAATCTGGAAAATTACTTTTGGTTGATTTTGTGCAAAGGACTTATGGCTTCAGTATTAAATCACCATAATTCTCCCATGTATGGATGGATGTAACCTGTCTGTCAATGTATTCCTCACTGAACCCTTGAATTATGTCTTGAATTATGGTCAAATCATCTCAGACCTGTTGTCTCATTTTTCTTCTTCCAATCCTCCATCGCTTCTGCCTCTTCCTTCTAATCTGTCTCAGACTAGTTTTTCACAGATATATGTTAAGAAAATGTATTGCAGAAGCTCTTTCTGTCTCTGCAATAAACATTTTTTTGCCTTTCAACCCAAACAGACAGGACCTTTGATAGTTGATGCAGGGACACAACAGCTCTCTCATCCCACTCATTCTTAGGGTATTCCAGTCTCTCCTCTAGCTGGCTTACGTTGTGCAGCATGCCATGACTATCCACTCCTCCTGCATATTTTCAGGTCTAGGGCTTGCTTTTTTTCTGTCCCTTAACCTTGGAGACTTCCAAAAGGACAAGAAACAAGGAGCGGGATTAAAGATCCCACAGGTCCCTCATACTGATGGAAGTGTCTTGGACCCAGCACAGAAGGACCAGGCAATACAGGTTGTTCCCAGGAGACTCCGGGCAGCATGATCTTAGGTATGAAAGATCTGGTTCTTTCTGGGGCATCCCTATGGAAGGCAAATGACATTATTTTGCTGTGGGGTACATGCTGGAGGAGAGGAGAGGGAGAGGGAGAGGGAGAGGGAGACGAGACGAGACGAGACGAGATGAGACGAGACGAGACGAGACGAGAGAGCACCTTCCATTCAACTTGTGCCTACCAGATCAATAACTTTTATGCTTGCTCTGGTACCAGCTGCAGAAAGGCCAAGCCCCACAGCTGATCTCCTATCAGGCAGGGAGTGGCCCCAGGCACAGCGGCCGCATCAGCACGCACCTGAACACCACGGGCAAATACAGTGTGCTGCAGGTGGAGGAAGTGCAGATCTCTGACAGTGCCTTGTACCTGTGTGCTGTGCAAGACACGCTGGGGCAGGGAGCTTCCTGGGCTGTGCAACAACCCAGGGCAGGGAGGGGAGGTGTCTGTGCCAGGCCAAACTTGGGGAAAGGTGAGCTCTTCTCTTGGGGTACTATTTCCTTGGTATACCCAGAGACCTTCAGGCCATTATATTCTTCCAGAAGGAGTCAATGTCAGTGGCTTGAGAAGAAGGAAAGGGTGGTGATAAAAACCCTGCTTTGGAACTGGTTTCCCTGTGTATCCTAGGACAGAAAAGTATTTGTCATGTGCTGTGCAGGGAACACTTGTCCATTCTCCTCTCTGTGTGCTCTGCAGGGCACCAAGAGTTGGCAGGAACCAACCAGAGACGCACCTGAGCCTCCCAGACAGTTCTTATGAAAAGGGCCTGGGGGTTTTGTGTTTGTTTTCTTTTTCAATAAAAAGTTTTCATTTAGTTCCCTAAGCCTTTCTCAAAACCCCATCACACATTGCAGCTGTTGGCCAGTGGGTTCAGGCTGCAAGGCTGGCAGCAAGGGGTGCAAGGCTGGCACTGCTCTATGCAGGACATGTCTTGGGGCATGAGGAGCACTTGAAAGGAGGGCAGGGAGGAAGAAAAATAGAAGGATACATGAGGAACACCACATCAGGAGTGAGTCAAAGTATATGCTGGGCCAGGAGGTGGAGACTCTGCAGAGATGTATGGGGGCTCATTGGCCTCATCCTGCCAGGCTCCAAAAAAGCTACCAGCTCCTACGCAGCCACTGCCCATCCCCTGAGTTCTTTTCTGTCAGACTCATCTTGAATGCAAATTATCACATTTGAAATGCAAAACATACCATTTAATGCTATGGGCTGCGGCTTGGCTTCCTGAATGGCTGTGTTTTTGTTTCCTGGTTTATTTTTTTTTTTTATTTTAGACACATTTCCCAGTAAACAGGGTTTTTTCCTTCTTTTTTGTGGCAAGATATGAGGCCCAAGAGATTCTGGATCAAAACACATCAGCTTGGGCAGAGGACTCATGCTGGATGAGTGTAGTAAAAGCAAATTATGTCAGACTGGATCACTGCTTTGGGGTCTTTGGTCACCCAGGAATGACTCAACTCCTGTATTTAATGCTGTCTTGCCTAACAATAAACCCAGACAAATTCTGCTCCTCCTTTTCTTCCAGAGAGAAGTGTGTGGAGCCCATATCTGGGGTCTTGTTCCTCTTCAGAATGTTCCAACCCAGTCACCATCATCTCTACGTGAGCACAGTAGAGGACACAGTTCATTCCTTCAGAGAATTACAGAATATGCTGAGTTGAAAAGGACCCACAAGAATCGAGTCCAACTTGCAGCCCTGCACAGGACACTGCCAAGAGTCACCCTATGAGCCTGAGAATGTTGTTTAAGCTTTTGTTGAACTCTGTCAGGCTGGGTGCTGTGCCCACTGCCCTGAGGAGCTTAGTCCAGTACCCAACCACTCTCTGAACAAAGAACATTTTTCTAAATGTTTTTCATTTTTCCAACCTAAACTTCTTCTGACACAACTTCAGCCTATTATTTCTAGTCCTGCCATCACAGAGCAGAGATCAGTGTCTTCCCCTCCTCTTCTCCTCACAAGGGAGTTGTAGACTGAAACGAGGTCTGACCTCAATCTCCTCCTCCCCTTGCTGAACAGACCAAGTGACCTCAGATGCTCCTCATACAGCATCCCCTCAAGGCCATTCCCAATCCTTGTGACATCCTTTGGATACTCTCCAATAGCTTAATGTCTCCTTTTAAACTGTGAAAAACTACATCCAGAACTCAGTGCTGAGCAGAGTGGGACAATCCCCTCCCTTTCTCAGCTGGTCCTGATGCCCCCCAGGACACTGCTCGCCCTCCTGGCTGCCAGGGAATTGCTGACTCATATCCAACTTGTCATCAACCAGGCCCCCCAGGTCCCTTTCCATGACACTGCTTTCCAGGCTCTTGTTCCCCAGTCTGCCCAAGGTTGCCTCATTCCAGGTTCAGAACATGGCACTTGTCCTTGTTGAATTTCATATGGTTGGTGATTGCCCACCTCTAATTTGTTGAGATCTCTCTGCAGGGTGTCCCTGCCTTTGGGGGAATTGACAGCTCCTCCCAGTTTTGAATCATTCATGAACTTGCTTAGTTTCTCTTCCAGTCCTGCATTCCAGTCATTTATGTAGACGATGAAGAGCACGGGGCTGAGGATAAGCACTACAGCACTCCAGTAGTGACGGGTCACCAATCTGATGTCACCCATCATGCTTTGTGCCTGACCCATGAGCCAGTTGCTCACCCATCACATAATGTGTTTAACCAGCTGTGGGCTGGACATTTTGTCCAGAAGGATTCTGGGCGAAACAGTATTAAAAGCTTCACTGAAGTGCAAAAGAATTATATCAACTGCCTTCTCTTGATTAAGCAGGTGTGTTACCTTGTCTTAAAGGAAATGAGATCTGACAAGCAGGACTTCCCTCTCATGAAGCTGTGCTGGCTGTGATTTTGCATGTTCTTGTTTCATGTGCACTTGTGTGCAGCTGGGACTGTGTGAATATACATGGGTGCAAAAATTTGTGCATGATTCCTTCCTGACATGCATATGTGTGTGTGTGTGTGTGTGTGTGTGTGTGTGTGTGTGTGTGTGTGTGTGTGTGTGTGTGTGTGTGTGTGTGTGTGTCCCTCCTCATGAGGGATTGCTCTACTTATGGCAGTGACATTCTCCACTGTTCTGCCAATAAGCCCCACAGAGCACCCAGAGTCTGATGGAACTTCAGTGTAGCTGAGCAATAACAGAATGAACCTGTCAGAGATCTGTCCTCAGCACAGGCACTGAAATGCAGTCTTCTTCAATCCTTCTTTTCGTACTGCTTCAAAGTTCACACTGATGATGATGTTTCCTGGACTGAATTAGAATGATTTCACACCAGTTTGGATCCTTAGTTTAATTCACTGTAAACAATATTGGGAATGTCTCAACATGGCTTGCAGTCCTCATTCCCTGCTTCTCCAGGCCATGACACAGCTCTCCCGAGATCTAGGGACTTCAAAAGGATGAGGATTGCTTTATGAACAGCAGAAAGGCTAAGAAGTCCTGCCAGCTTCATCTAGGCTATGTTCAAGTGACTTTGCTTTCAGTGTCAGTGCTGTCTGGTGTGAGACACATCTGCCTCGTGTTCAAACCAATGCCAAATGTGTCAGTGCACTCTATCAGCCTGGTGCTGTGCCAAGAAGAGGCTGAGACCTTGGATTCATCATGTTCAGATTTAAAGGACCATGGCACAGGGAAAAGAAAGTACTCAATAGATATTCGTCCTCACTTTTTATTGAGTCATGAAAAGGAGAGGAAGATGGAGTAGAAACCATGGTTGAATGCAAACGTTGTTCTCTGCATTGCAACTCCCGTTATTCTGCAGAAGAAATTATGTCCAGGACCCTCACACCGATGACCCTAGTGCAGCTCTGACCATACTGACAGGAACACCCTTCCTCAGGAGATCATGGGGCTGCTATTGCTTCAAGAGGTCCCAACTTTCTGGGCATTTGTGAGCAAAGACACATCAAGACAAGGCTTGATGGTATCTGGAAGCAGAACAGCCAGAGGATGTCTTCCTCAGCTCCAAGAGACCCTTAATAGTTGCCCCTCCATGGTGTCCCAAAATTTCATTCCCCTGTGAATGGAGAAGGGTCTCCTTATGCCCTCACCCACTTCCATGACTAAGCAACACCTCTCTCCTTTGGCATTCACAAGCGCAACCGGGGGAAGGACCACACAAACACCAGACTTGAATGCAGCAGAACTTTAATGAAATGAAAGAAGGAGACAAAGCCACTGAAAGCAGAGGTCAGCAGCACAAGCAGCAGCAAGAGCAGCAGAGAGTCTGCACTCCCTGGCTCTGGAATAGTTCCTGCATAATATTGGTCTACCTGTCCCACATAGGGGAGAAACCAAATGGTCCCAGGCCGGCCTTTGGGGAACACTGCAGTACGTAGGAACCAATGCAAACAATGAAAAGGGAGAGCAAGGGAAGATTGGTCAGCTATGCTGCAAACAGCACCCAAAACCTAGATCCTCTGCCCAGCACAATGTTCTGAGTTCCTCAAGATATCTCGCTGAAGTTTTCCAGCATCTTTAGCAGGGACGACATCTGTTGCCACCATAGCGCCTGGTGATGCAGGAGAGGTCAAAGCCCCCAGAGTTGATGGGCACTCCATCACAGCTGAGGATGTTGCCCACAGCAGCAGAAGTGGAGGATCCCACCACAGTGTTCTGTGGGAAGGAGCTGAGGATGGGGCCAGGCAGGGTCACCACCACAGCAGGTGGCTCAATGACCACGGTGGAGCTCTGGCATTGCCTGACACAGGGCTCATTGCAGCTGTTGGCCAGTGGGGTGGGGCCACAGGGCTGGCAGGGACGGCACTGGGTGTTGCAGGACATGTCTTGGAGCTGCAGGTGCACCTGGCAGAGAGAACAGAGAGGAAACAGAGCACAAGGGTGGGTGGGTGGGTGAGGAGCAGCCTGGTTGCCCCGTCACAAAAGAGCCAAGGCCATCATGAATGGGAAGCTGGAGACTGGGCCAGGAGCCCTACAAAGAGCAGCCTGGCTCAGGAAGTTCTCTCCCAGGCCATAAAGCAAAAGGCACCACCATCACCAGCCTCTCTCTCTGCCAGCCTCCTCCCTGCTTTCATCTCCCATGACCAGATGCTCCAATGTCCAAATATGAGAAAGCCAGCATCAGTTGAGATGTCCAGCAAGTGGAGATCTCCCTTTGGAAGAGAAAGAGAAGGGGCTTCAGACTCACCTGGTTCCCAAGCAGAAGGAAGCAAGAGAAGTGGATGAGAGGACAGAGGCTTGGGCTGCCTTTTATACCTGCCCTTCACTGCCGCAGGACCAGGGGCAGCCTTTGCAGAGGTAACAATTTCCCAGCAAGCTCATCTTGAATGCAAACCAGCACACCTAATGATATGGGTTGTGCTTTCATTTCCTACACTGCTGCCTTTTCATTTCCAGGTCTGTTCCATGCCCGTTCCCCAGTGAAGACTTCTTCTGATCCCTGGGATTAAAGGACCCAGGATTTCTAAGGCAGGAATGCAGCAGTGCAGGCAGAAGACTCGGTTTATGCACTGCATGGGCCTAGACCAGGCAAGTGATGCTATCCTGATCACACTTCTGGGGTTGTTTGAAGTGTTGTTTTCAGGAAGAAGCTGCAGCACTCATAGAATCATACAATCATATAATCATAGAATGGCTTGGTCTGGATGGAACTCCTTCAAAAAGTGAAGCACTGACACTCACTAGATGAGGTTGTTCCAAGCCCCTTCCAAGCTGGTCTTGAATACTTCCAGGGATGCAGCAGCCACAACTTCTCTGAGAAATTCCATTGCCTCACCACCCTTTGAATAAGGAATTTTTTCCTAATATCTAATCTATATCTTTCCTCTTTCAGTTTAAACCATTCCACTTTGTCCTATCAGTATGTGCCTGTGTAAAGAGTCAGCATCCATGTTTTTGTAAGTCCCCCCTTCACATAGTCACAGGCCTTAATGAGGTCTACTCAAAGCCTTTTCTTCCCCATGTGTAACACCCCCAACTCTCTCAGCCTATCTTCACAGGAGAGTTGTTCCAGCCCTCTGATCATCTTTGTGGCCTCCCTCAGACCTGCTCTAACAGGTCTTTCTTGTGCTGAAGACTCCATGTTTGAACACAGGTAGGGTCTCACAAGATCAGAGTAGATGAGGAGAATCACTGCCCTCAATCTGTCAGTCATGCCTTTTCTGATGCATCTCAGGATGCAATTGACTTTCTGGGCTACAAATGCAAACTGTTGGCTCACGTCCAAGTTTTCATCCACCAGAATTCTCAAGTCCTTCTTCAGAGGTCTGCTGTCAATCAGTTCTGTACTCATGTCTGGGATTTCCTGAAGCAGGTCCTGCGCCCTGCACTTGAACTTCTTAAACTTCATGGGCCCACTTCTCAAGTTTCTCCAGGTCTGCCTGGATGGAAATCTTTTGTAGTGTCAGCTGCACAGCTTAGCTTTGTGTCCTCTGCAAACATGTCAAGGGGACTCTCGATCTAATATCCCTGTGATTGAAAAAGATACTAAAAAGCACCAGTCCCAAAACAGAGCCTTGGGACATGCCCCTCTTCCCCTACCTCCATGTGGTCATAAGCCACAGACCAAATCTGTGTCCATCCAGCCATTTTCATATTCACAATAGTACACTCTTCAAATCCATGTGTATTGGGTTTGCATGGCCTGGTTTTGGTAGTGGGAGGCCTACAGGGGTGGCTTCTGTGAGAAGTTTCTGGAAGCTTCCTCAGTGTCCAGCTGGTTCCAGGACAGACCCACCGCTGGCCGAGGCTGAGCCCATCAGAGATGGAAGTGACGCCTCAGGAATAACACAGTAAAGAAGTGAAAAAGTTATTGCAGGTGTAGTTGTGGCCAGAGAAGAGCAGAGTAAGATTATGCGAGAGAAACAGCTCTGCAGACACCAAAGTCAGTGAAGAAGAAGAAGGAGCTGCTCTAACCTCCAGAGCTGAGATTCCTCCTCAGCCCATGGTGAAGACCATGGTGAGGCAGCTGTGCCCCTGCAGCACACAGAGGGCATGGGGGTGCAGGGATGCACCTGCAGCCCTGGAGGAGCCTACGCCAGAGCAGGTGAATGCCTGAGAGGAGGCCATGACCCCAAGGGAAGCCTGTGCTGAAGCGGAGTCCTGACAGGTACCTGCGTAGAGAGGAGCACATGCTGGAATGACACATGACCTTGTGAAGGGTCCTGAAGGACTGACCGTGTGGAGGAGTGACCCACATTGTAGCAGTTTGTGAGGAACCAAAGCCTGTGGGAAGGACTCATTTTGGAGAAATTCATGGAGAACTTCTCCCATGGGAGGGACCCTACCCTGGAGCAGGGGAAGAACTCCCACTCCTCTCCCTGAGCAGCAGCAGCAACAACCTGTAATGAATTGAACATGAGCCCCATTTCTGTCTCTCTGCTCTGCTGATGGGGGGAGGAGGAGGAAAAGCTGGGAAGGAGGGGAAGGTAGGGGGAAGATGTTGGGGTTTTTTTAGTAAGACTTATTTTACTTCTCATTATCCTCCTCTGATTTTGTTGGTAGTAAATTCAATTAATATGCCTTAGTTGAGTCTGTTTTGCCTGTGACAGTATTTGGTGAGAGATCTCTTCTGGTCCTTATCTCAACTCATGAACCATTGTTATATTTTCTCTCCCCTATCCACTTGTAGATGAGAGTGATAGAGTGGTTTTGGTGGGTGCCTAGCATCCAGCCAGGGTCAACCCACTACACTGTCTCTCCGATTTGGAGATAAGGATGTTGTGTGGACTATGCTGAAGGCCTGACAGAAGTTTAAGTAGATGACACTGGCTAGTCTTCCCTTGATGACTGTTTCACCATTGATGGCCACCAGATCACTCAGACATGACCTGCCCTTGGGAGAAGCCTTGCTGGCTCATTTGGATTAGTTCCTTGTCCCGAATATGACTTACAGTTGCTTTCATGAGGACTGCTCCATGATCTCCACAGGCACAGGGGTGAGGTTTACCAGTTTGTGAGTCCCAGGGTCTTTCATATTGCCTCTTTAAAAATCCAGTCCGCTGCTGGATGCCCAAGGACTGTTGTGCATGAGGATGGGCCCCATCCTTCCCTATCTCTCCTCAACTCACCCTGATGGTTGTTTGTTGTTGTCTCCCCATATGTGTGCATTGGGCTGCAGGGTCTGACCCCATCCTGCCTAACTCTGCCCTCAGGAAAAACTTCTGGCTTGTTTTGACTTGTCCACTCTCTGAGCAGTCTGTGAGTACACAAACAATGCTGTGAGCTTGCCTGGGGCCTTGCCCTTACCCACAAGGCTCCAGCCCTGCTGCAGCTGTCTCCTGGTGTCCTCAGCAGAGTTCACAGTAGGGTGTGTTCCTATATATGTTCATGTCTTTGGGGCTCTTGTGTGCAACCAGACTTGTGTGAATGTACCACAGGTGCATATTTGACAGGTGTATATGAACATGTGGCCTTTTGTGTCTCTCCTCACAAACAGACTGTGTTGCTCATGGCAGGGACACTCTCCACATCTTTGTTCACAAGCTCTGCAAAGCAGCAGGAACTCAAGTGCAGCTCAAAGGTAACGGCATCAGTCTTCTAGAAATCTCTCCAAAAAAGAGGCATTGTAATCAGCCCGCTTCCTGAACCCTCCTTTTCCTGATCCTCCAAAGCTCATATACTCCATTGATGAGGATGCCAAGCCCCAACAAGGACTACCAATTTAGATCCTTAATTTAGTTCAGTGTAACAGGATCAGGACTGCCTCAGCATGATGGGCAGTCCCCCTCTGCCTGCCTCACCAGGTCAGGACACAGCTGCTAGAGAGTTCAAAAGGGTGGGGTTTGCTTTATCCTGGAGGAAGAATAAGGAATCCTACTTACTCTCCTTGTGCAGGCTGTGTGCAAAAGGATCTGCTTCCAGTGAATTGCTGGTGCTTCCAGGTGTGGGACACAGCCTTCCTTCATGCTAAAGATAATGACAAATGTATTCATCCAGTTTATCAGACAGGTGCTGTGTCAGGCTGAGATCTTGGCCCAAACAGGTACTGAATTAAAGACTCATAGTACATGTTATTGGTGTGCACTAGACTGGAAGGACAGACACACTGTGTGTTACACAAGAAAAGTCAGTAAACAGGGTTATTGGGCAGATGGGCACCAGTGGGGGATGCCCCAGCAGACACTCTGTGGTGCAGATGTCACAGTGTCCCCAGGTGGGAGTGGTGCTTGTGCCCTGGGTCTGCCTGTGGAGCAGAGAGAGAGCAGAATAATGCATGGATTAATGCCATGACCGTGTCATGGAAAGGAAGAAGAATGTTGAACACTAGCAGGCCCAAATTTCTCTAGGGACACTCTGTGTCATGCTGTCATCAGCCCTGTTACCCACCGTCTATAACCATTGAAGGGATGGCTAAAAAGTGGGGATTTCCAACAGGTATGCACAGGGTACAGACATTCAGTAGATCTGCAGCCTGCAGAACTTGGCTTACACAGTCCCTATCAACCTGATTGCCAAGAGAGATGTGTTCAGTGCCCTGATACCTCTGTCACCCTGACTGACCAGTTGTCAAACAGGCGAGAGGAGACAATGTCAAAGGACTTCCCAATCTCACTTTCTGGGAGAAAAGGACATCTGTTTGCATTCCAGACTCCCAGATGGGAAAAGGGAAATTTACACAATCTCCATTGTGGATGGATGGGATGGGTGGATGGATGGATGGATGGATGGATGGATGGATGGATGGATGGATGGATGGATGGATGGATGGATGGATGGATGGATGGATGGATGGATGGATGGATGGATGATGGATGGTATGGATGGATGGATGGATGCTCTTTATCCAGCTCTTTCTGACTGAGGCCTTTGAAGTGTTTTTGATCAAAACAATGCCCAAGAGCATCAGACTAAGTAAGAGGGATGTTTGTGAACAGAACTTGTCTGCCACAGACAGCTCACAGATACTGCTGTGTGTGTCCAGAGTGACTTTGCAGAGAGCTTTTCTGGAGCAGCGCTGGTCCTTACCCAGCAGGGCCTTTGAGGCCCTGTGCCTGAGCAGAGCTGCTCCAGCTGTGGCTGGGAGTGACAAGGTACCACCGAGCAATGAAGGGTCTGCAGGCATCTATCCTTGTCTGCCCTGGCCCATGGGGGCTCAGGGGGCCTCCTTGTGACTGATGCCAGGCCTGCATGCCTGCCAAAACCCGGGCCCTGCCACGGGCCTTACGTGTGTGGTGGTAGGGCTGCAATGAGGAACTGATCCCAGCTGCCCATGCCCATTTGTGCTGGCCATTGTCTGAGACTGGGCAGTGGATTGAAGATGGAGATGAGGCCATGGGCCAGCTTTGAAGCTATTCCACACAACCACATTTCTACACCCTTTGGGAACATTTCTGTCTACCCTAGCACAGCACTGACCAGACCAAGAGGTGCCACATTCCCATGATCCTGCAGGTTGTTTTGTCTCCAGGACCTCCCACAGAATTCTAGTTTTTACACGAGGAGAGCAGAGGTTTTTGCAGGAGGTGTTTGGGGTATATCTGGACAGAGATACTGAAGGGAAAGGGCTGATCACCCTGGGGTAGCTGAGGATGTTTTGCATCCTGCCCCAGGATTGTTCCCCAGATAGGACCCTCTGCAGTGTATCCCAGCCTCACATTTTTCTGGATGAAGGATCTCACTACATTGTCACCTTATCCCCTACCAGGATTAACACCATTCTACCCCAGCAGCTTGCAAGGGCACATGTGGAGGGAAGGACCACCTGGAGACCCAGCCTGAGATGCAAAAATCTTTATTGAGTTTAAAGAGGGAATCAAGGTTTTTACAAGCATAGGCCCTCAGTGCGGGGATCTGGAGGGACAAGCAAGACACTTCACCTCTTGGCCATGGTGAAGTCCATGCAGGGCATTCCTTTGCCTTGCCTGTAGAGTGCAGGCTGGCTTGAAGGAGCCTTGCAGCCCAGGGGAGCAGAAATGACACAATGAAAATAGAGACAAGGACATATATAGGAAAGACATAGGGCATGCTTTTAAAGTGTCTGAGCTGGGCTCTTCCTTCCAGCATTTTCAGGAGGAACTAAAGATTGTCAGTTCCTCTGAGAGAAATGACCTGAAGATTCTTCCTTTGTCCAGCATCATGCCTGGAGATCCTGGGGAAACTTCCCAAGACCTATATATGCCCAGTACAATTAGCAGGGGAGGCCCCTCCTTCCACCGTAGCGCCTGGTGATGCAGGAGAGGTCAAAGCCCCCAGAGTTGATGGGCACTCCATCACAGCTGAGGATGTTGCCCACAGCAGCAGAAGTGGAGGATCCCACCACAGTGTTCTGTGGGAAGGAGCTGAGGATGGGGCCAGGCAGGGTCACCACCACAGCAGGTGGCTCAATGACCACGGTGGAGCTCTGGCATTGCCTGACACAGGGCTCATTGCAGCTGTTGGCCAGTGGGGTGGGGCCACAGGGCTGGCAGGGACGGCACTGGGTGTTGCAGGACATGTCTTGGAGCTGCAGGTGCACCTGGCAGAGAGAACAGAGAGGAAACAGAGCACAAGGGTGGGTGGGTGGGTGAGGAGCAGCCTGGTTGCCCCGTCACAAAAGAGCCAAGGCCATCATGAATGGGAAGCTGGAGACTGGGCCAGGAGCCCTACAAAGAGCAGCCTGGCTCAGGAAGTTCTCTCCCAGGCCATAAAGCAAAAGGCACCACCATCACCAGCCTCTCTCTCTGCCAGCCTCCTCCCTGCTTTCATCTCCCATGACCAGATGCTCCAATGTCCAAATATGAGAAAGCCAGCATCAGTTGAGATGTCCAGCAAGTGGAGATCTCCCTTTGGAAGAGAAAGAGAAGGGGCTTCAGACTCACCTGGTTCCCAAGCAGAAGGAAGCAAGAGAAGTGGATGAGAGGACAGAGGCTTGGGCTGCCTTTTATACTTGCCCTTCACTGCCGCAGGACCAGGGGCAGCCTTTGCAGAGGTAACAATTTCCCCGCAAGCTCATCTTGAATGCAAACCAGCACACCTAATGATATGGGTTGTGCTTTCATTTCCTACACTGCTGCCTTTTCATTTCCAGGTCTGTTCCATGCCCGTTCCCCAGTGAAGACTTCTTCTGATCCCTGGGATTAAAGGACCCAGGATTTCTAAGGCAGGAATGCAGCAGTGCAGGCAGAAGACTCGGTTTATGCACTGCATGGGCCTAGACCAGGCAAGTGATATTACAGTCTGGATAACTCTGGTGGGCCTGTTTGAGTTCCAGCAATCTTCAGCTGGCTGCTCAAGGACTCCTGTGAATGAGGATATGTCCTATACTTCCCTTTCCCTCCCTGCGGTCACTTCTCCCCTCCCCATGTCTATGAACTCTGCAACTGGTTTTGTCCCCAACCTGCCTAACTGTGCCTTCAGGAGAAAATTCTTGCTTGTTTTAACTCATCCTCTCTTTGTGCAGCACAGAAAATGTCATGGGCTTGTCTGGCTCCTTGTCCTTCCTCACAGAGCTCCAACACTGCTGCAGCTGTCCCCAGGTGTCCTCAGCAGAGTCCACAGTGTGTTGTGTTCCTATAACCCTGACTCCTACAGGATGGAGAGGTAATCCTCATGAAGCTCAAGAAGGCCAGGTGTAAGGTCCTAAATTTAGGTTGGGTCATTCCTAAGGATGGACACGGATTGGGTAATGAGTAAACTGAGAGCAGCCCAGCAAAGAAGGACTTGGGTGTACTGGTGAATGAGAGGCTGGACGTGACCTGTAATGTTCACATGCAGCCCTGGAATCCTGGAATTGTATCTCAGAATTTTATTGCATCAAAAGAAGAGTGACTACCAAGTATAGAGAAGTGACTCTTCCCCAGTTCTCTGCTCTTGTGAGACCCCAGCTGGAGTGCTGTGTCCAGTTCTGGGGCCCTGAATGTGAAGGTTTAGAAGCAGGTCCAGAAGAGGCCACGAAGATGCTCAAAGGGCTTGCAGCCCTTCTGCTATGGAGACAGGGCTGGGAGAGATGAATGTGTTTAGCCTGAAGATGGTTCTGGGGATACCTTAAATCACATTCCAGTGCCCAAGGAGCATCCAAGAATTATAAAAAGGGACTTTTTACAAGGGCATGGAGTGACAGGACAAGGGGGAATGGCTTTGTACTGAAACAGGATAGATTCATACTAGTTACTAAGAAAAAAATCTTCCCTCTAAGGGTGGTGAGGCTCTGGTACAGGTTGTTCAGAAAACTCTGGCTGCCCCATCCTTGCAAGTGGATGCTGTGCTGCTGTGAAGCACATACTCACTTGACTTTCACAGTTGCTTCTAGATCCAGGGATTTTGATGATGAAAATTGTACAAGAAACCTTACTTGAGGCTGATCTATTGGAGGCTACACCATAAACAAGCCAAACCAGCCTTGTCAATGTTCTCTGCTTAAAATAACACCAGAATTCTCAGCACAAGTAGCCTACTGGCTCTTCTTCCTGTTTCATCTCCATGGGCCTCCACTGATGGCTACAGCTGGAGAATGAGGCCTTTGGTAAGAGGTACAACTGCTCTTATGGTTTTGCCACTGTGGCCACAGAAGCCCAAGATGGGAAGGGCTCTTCCTTACCCTGCATCAGCAAGTGGAAAACAGCCATCAGCCAGATTCTGGACAAGATCCTTCCTGCACTCATCCACTGCCAGAGAATGGTCCCACTCTTTTTCATGTCTCTCCTTCTTTTCAGGGAAATCACCAGTTCTGGAGGGACCCCCAAGTTCTCGAGTCCATACCAGTTTCTCTGTCCAACAGCTGTAACCTCTCAGTGAACTCCTTTCCTCCATGAGCTAAAGGAAGGGTTCGTGGGACCTCTTCTCAGGCAACCCCACTACAGCACTTCTTATGGAAACTCAGCTCAAGGGTGCTGAGTTTCCAGATGGATCCCACCCTTTGAATTGGAATCTGTTGCTCATGAAGTATCATCCCCTTCGCCTGGGAAATCTCAGGGTACTCATTTGGTTTGCTGCTGCTGTTCCAGGATGGCTTGCCTCTCCCAAGTGACAAGGGTCTGCTCTGACAGCCCTGTGTGAGGCTTGTATCCCAGAAAGCTCTAAGCAGTGTTGATGAGGAATTCACAGCAGGTCTCAGCATCCTGCACTCTGCTGTGTCTTGGATTTCTTGGACATTTCAGGTCCTGCTTTTTGTTGCTTTCCAGGACTGTAGAGCGCTCCAACACTCCAAATACACAATTCTCTCCAAAATGCATCATTCCTAGGCAGAAATGACAAGCAGTGATGTCTGTCTGAGGATAAATCCAGTGTCAGACTCTTTCTGCTGTCCCAGGCATTTTCCCAAATGCGGATGAAAATGAACACAACTGACAAAGTTTGGCAATCAGCCTGTGCCCTGGGCAATGGTGCCTGGGCCTGGATACAGGACTAAGTGCCAAGTGCCCAGGTGGATGCAGGAGGTTTGTGAATCTCCTCCAGAAGTGCCATTGCTTCTGGAAGGAAGGAGTAGATGTGCAGTTCAGACTCAACCATCTCCCTTGGAGAGTTCTACACTCAGGTGAAATTAATCCCACACTCTCCATATAGGTGTGTCTAACCTGTTGATGCCTCCTCATTATGAAGTGGTTACATGGACTATCTTAACTGTCTGTGTGCAGAAAGAAAAGCTTTGAGAACATAATTCATCTGTTCTGAAATGAAAATTGGGAGGGGAAAAGCAAGTGCTGTTTGGAAGTGCTAATATCCTCCCAATGAGTGTAAAGAGAGACTTGCTTCCCAGCCAACCTTCCACAGCTCTGCACTTTGAGTGTTTTGCCAATCACATCAAAGTTTTTCCACAACAAAGCCTAAAATGGGTGGAACAATGTACTGCTAAAAACGATGTGGAGTTTAAGATGTGGAATTGCCCTGACACATCTAGTATGAAGCACACCATTTTGCATAATTTTAATTAAAAATAAGAGAGTAGATTCAGATACTAAGGAGAGGAAAGAAGAGGAATTATGCAAATTTTGTTTGCAGTCTTATGCTAGGAATAATGACTATAGGTAGAGATATAAGACATTGCCAATTTTATCTTGAATCATAGTATGATGTGATGAAATAGTTACAAGAATGTGACATAGATACATCACAAAACCAAACAAAATCAGACTAAATGGAGAAACACATGTCTATTTCCTAAAGTTGCTGGGATTTCTTTAGGAGATTCAGGCAAACCCCGACAAAATGAAGCACTCAGCAAAGTGGGGTAGAAACCTGTGGGAGAACCACTCCTCCAGTTCTGTTACAGAACCATTTATGGACAGGGTTTGTGACCCTTTCCAAGCACAGCACTGTAAAGGACTGGGAGGCATTCTGAATTCTCTGGGAATGAAAAGAGGGTGTGGGAGCAGCAGGACTGAGGCTCTGCCCAGCCAGAGATGGCTGTAAGGTGATATGAGCTCACTGGGGAATTGGTGACTTCTCGCTGCCTGGCATGCCTACACTTCAGTGGAGATCTTCTGCAGAGCAGAAGTCATGGGAGGGCAGAGATGAATCTGTTTGTTCAACTGATGCCCTGTGAAAAGTCACTTTTCACTTTTTCTGGAAAGCCCGTCCCAGAGCAAGCTTCACCTCTTTGTTTCTGAGTGTGTAAATGAAGGGGTTCAACAAAGGAGTTACCACTGTGTTAAAGGTATTCACAATTTTGTTCAGATCCAGGGAGTTCTGGGCTGATGGTTTGACATACAGGAACATGGTGGAGCCATACCAGATGGTGACAACACTGAGATGGGCAGAGCAGGTGGAAAAGGCCTTTTTCCTGCCATGGGCTGACTGGATCCGCAGGATGGAAGAGATGATGTACATGTAGGAGACGAGGGTGACCACACAGGAGGCCACCACAACAATTATGGAGACAAGGAAGGTTGCCAGCTCCACAGGCCATGTATCACTACAGGAGAGGGCAAGGCAGGAATCTATATCACATAGAAAATGATTGATGACATCTGGCCCACAGAAAGTCAGCCTGGATGTCAGAAAGGCCAGCAGGGAAATGGCCAAAAAGCCTCCCAGCCAGGAGCTGAGTGCCAGCCGAACAGAGAGGATGCTGTTCATGAGGGAGCTGTACCTCAGGGGGTAGCATATGGCTAAGTAGCGGTCATAGGCCATGACAGACAGCAGAAAACACTCAGTGGAGCCTAGAGAGAGAAGAAAGAACAACTGAAGGATGCAGACACTGAAGGAGATGGTCTGGCTAGTCCCCAGCATGACTCCTATGGCTTTGGGAACGACACCTGTAGTGTACCAGATCTCCAGAAAGGAGAGATTACAGAGGAAAAAGTACATTGGGGTGTGTAGGTTGCTGCTTCTCCACACAAGGGCTATGATGGATGCATTGCCTATTATTGTCAGGATATACATCAGTGCAAATACCACCACAAAGGAGACTCGGAATTGCCATGTGCCTGGGAAGCCAAGAAGGATGAATTCTTCCACACTTGTCCCATTTGCCACGTCCTTCCAAATGTTGAAGTTTGTCTGCAAAGAAAGAAAAGTTTCTGTGAAAGTTTGCATGCTTGTGCTGGTCCTTAAGATGCTACAAGCAGTGGAAAAAAAAATCACAGTCCCCAAAAATGCAATTGGTGCACAGCTTGGGAAAATGGCATTTATCCTATGTTAAAATTGTGAAGGAAATCCTACCCTGATGAAACAGTGTAGTTAGTTAGTTTGGACAACTAACTCTAACCCTGAAAATCAGGTGTACCCCAATGAATATTTGGAGAAGTATTTATCAGATCGTGCACTTCCTTTACAGCATGGGGAATGTAGTCACTTCTGTGAGATGAAAATCCCACTTAGGAGACTATGGACAACAGGCTGAGGCACTCCAGCTATGGGAAATGCTGTTACAAGTGGGAAGGGAATAACATACACTGTATTCTCCAAGGCAGGCAGTACTGAGGTGTGATATTAGCAAATGCAACTGAGGAATACAAATACCAGCATGATAATGTGACACTGCAAGAGATTTTCCCACCTGTTCTTTGTCAGTTTATTACAAGGGACTGAGACTGAGCTGCAGCCAAGCAGGGCAGCAGGTTAGTATGACAGTCACTACTCAAGGTCTCGTATACTTGCTTTCTTCCAAGCCTCAGAACAGGAAACTTTTGCAAATACCTCCATTTCCCTCACTGATGATGCTTTGCAGCATAGCTACTAGGGGTATGATTCACCTCTTTGCAATTTTGCCATCTCAGAGTCAGGGGAACGATTTCTGCTAACCAAGCTAAAATATCTATAGTGAAATACTCCTATCTCAGCTCCTCAGCTTACCCCTCTTCTTCCTTCACAGACAGAGAAAAAGCATGAAGGAGACATAGGTCATTTTGTCTTATAAGCATGGCTAAAAGCCCTCTAGAAGTGCCAGGCTGTCTCTGAGGTCTAAGGCAGGAGTCTAATAAGAACCTGGATGTTAGACATCTCAACTTGGGCACAGATACTGAGCCTCATCAACTGAACGCAAAATCCTCAGAGTTGAATTAAAGGTAGCTCTGCTGAACCGTTCCTGCAGACAAGGGAGGATTCTTGATCAGTTCTCTAGAGAACATATCTTCAGGTGCACATGGAAACAGATGGACTAAATCACCACCTAAATTATCTCTTTCTCTCCTATCTTCCTCCACAGCAGTATATACTCAGAAATCTCATGTACTTAAAGAGTAAAGAAATCTCCTTTAAATCAGCTCTCCATAAACATGCAAGGCATTGGAAGTCTCTACTATATGGGCAGGCTTCACTCACCAGTGGAAATGATCCAAATGACATTTTTTCATGCACCGTCCTCCCAAGGTAGCCATGGTCCCCTTGGCTAATGGAGAGCATTGGAAAGAGGTAGATTTATTGGGGTGAACTCTGGATTCAGGTGAAGGTGTGTAGATGAGCAGTTCTCCCCTTGCTGACTCACTTCAAGCTGATGGCAACTGCCTGACCTGGTTTCCTCTCCATCCAGTAGGATCTGACAGCTTCCACTCCTGATCTTTTTCCTCTCACAGTCACCACTGTAATTCCACTAAAGGAGCTTTGTGTGCACACACAAAGTGTAAACTCTCTTCCGCTCAGCTTCATATAGTGAGATCATACACCAGAGAGTCGCCAGAGGTTTTAGCATAAGAACATCCCCACAGCTACCTCATTAACACAATGAAGCTCCAGCTGGCCACGCCTAGGAGACTCTTTTCTGTTTTCCCTCTGGAGTGCCCCAGGGAGTTTGACCTCTGGGAGGCCTTGTGGGCTTTTCACAGATGAATAGTACTCTCTCTTCACACAGGCCAATTAAAGAACAGCAATTCGATTCCCTAAGTGGCTGCAAGGCTGGGTGTTTGCCTCCTACCTGCAGCTGTGGTATGAGAACCTTGTCGGGAACTCAGCCGACATGGAGATGTCATGTTCCAAGAGACTGGAAGTGTCAAGTATCTGGTGCTGGATACTAAGGTGGCTGTGAAACCTCCAGGGTGGGAAGTAGCTAAAGGCAACTATGGGCACATGAATACAGAGACTGTAAGGTAAGGGATTCATGTACCTCATTTCAGAGGCTCTAAATGCAGTTAAGGCCTCTGTCTTCAGCTTTAACTGAAGAACTAAGTAAAGATCTAAGTTCAAAATCAAACAAGACATGAGTAGAGAAAAGTTGACTTCCCCTTACTCCAGAAAGTAGTCTTCTCTTGAGGTACTCATCTTTACTCCATTCATCATCAGCTGAGAGAAACAGGCACTTTCAAGCTTTAATTCAACCCTCACAAAAAGTGTTCTCTTACAAATCAGGCAATACAGGCCTTTCAGACACCTACTCTTCTGTTTACATTCAAGAC
Organism: Sitta carolinensis; assembly: GCA_032173965.1. Classification (NCBI taxonomy): domain Eukaryota; kingdom Metazoa; phylum Chordata; class Aves; order Passeriformes; family Sittidae; genus Sitta; species Sitta carolinensis. Next base: position 3,782,100 of record CM063307.1, read on the forward strand.
AAACTGGTCAGCTGACTTAGCACACACCAATACACACACTTCTCCTCTAGACATCTTGAGTTGGATTCACCTCCAGAGAGAGTCTGTCTGCATTGTCCAGGACCACCACACAGGTGTTGGACTTGACAGAGACATTTTCTGCAAATCCTATGTCCCAAGCTTCAGTGTGGTTGAGAGAAAAATGACCTGTACTTGGTGTGAGGTGGAGATACAACTAATGGGAGTAAAGTGCTCAGCTTGAGCCTATTTGCTGACCATGAAGCCATCTCCCTACTATCTATCTGCCCTATCCATGGAAATGGATGTGGGGTTTAGCCATGGGGTGGTGGTGCTGGAGCCTGTGGGTTCACTTGTGGTCGTTTAATGAAGCAAGCCATGCACACATGACCAGGTATGCAGGTCTTGCTGTGAGCTTGTCCTAGCTGGGGAGTTCAGAGGCCACCACTGGTCAGCTGTAGGATTTGTGTCCCCAGAAAGATGATTTGTGCCTTTTCCTGTACATATCTGCTTTGGATTGGGGTAAGTCCCCTGGGTGGCCTGATGTCCCAACACTGACTGTGGGAAGTCTACAGAGTCAGTTAGGTCTGGTCCTGAAGATGTTTTACTCCCATCTGCAGGACATGCTCTGAGACCAAGGAATCTTATCTGAGCAGAAATGTTGGAAAGTTGTGCCTGATTCCTTCTGTCTGTGGAGAAGTCAGGGATGTCCCTCAGCTCCAAGGGAGAGTGCCTGAAAGGGCCCCACTTCTGTGTTTCCCACCCTCCTCTTCCTCTGGGAATAATCAATGGTCCACTTGTGTCCCCACCTCTTCCTCCACCATCCTTGGCAATGCCTTTTGGAATCAGCAACTTAAGGACATCAAAAAAGGACTACATGGAGGCAGAGGATGAGATGCAGAAAGCTTTATTGCCATTGAAGTGGGAAATTAGTTCCCTTATAGAGGAGGCTACTGGTGGTGGTGTGGGACTATCCACATGCAACTGTGGAAAGTTTGTGCCCACGGGCACAGACACTGGAGAGCCACTGGAGAGTCAATGGAGCATCCATCTGCCTGCCCCAGAGTGGTCAGGGGTTAGCAGATTCCCCAGAGAGGCTCTGAAAGTCTTACAGTCCAGAAGTATGGAAGACAAGAGAGAGATGGAAGAGAGAGTAAGGCAGGGAAAGCAAACGCTAGCGATGGTTTCAGAGTGCCCCACTTGCCCTCCTTCAGAAGGGCAGCAGCATTGGTTCCTCTGAATTCCATGGCCAGGAGCTCTGTCCTCAGTCCAGCATCAGCTTCTGGATTCCTGGGGGTCACTGTGAGGGCTGCAGCAGTGGCTTTAGCAGGGACGACATCTGCTGCCATAGCGGTTGGTGATGCAGGAGAGGTCAAAGCCCCCAGAGTTGATGGGCACTCCATCACAGTTGAGGATGCTGCCCACAGCAGCAGAGGTGGAGGATCCCACCACAGTGTTCTGTGGGAAGGAGCTGAGGATGGGGCCAGGCAGGGTCACCACCACAGGTGAGGGCTGGATGGCCACGGTGGAGTCCTGGCACTGCCTGACACAGCACTCATTGCAGCTGTTGGCCAGTGGGGTGGGGCCACAGGGCTGGCAGGGACGGCACTGGGTGTTGCAGGACATGGCTTGGGTCTGGAGATGCACCTGAGAGAGAGGGAAGGAAGCAGAGCACAGGCAGATGTGAAGAGCCATCGGCCATGAGTCCATCATCCCTCTCTGAGAATTGCAATGGTACGTGCTTAAGCCAGAAGGGAGAAACTGGGCAGTTAGAGAAAGGGGTTTTCAGCCTCATCCTGACACAGTACTGCAAAGTGTTGCCTTATTTCTTCAATAAAAAGCTCCCACAAGCCAAATCTTTGACACTGCCTAAGTCAGACCTACCTTAGTTCTTCTCTGATCCCTCAGCAGCAGCAGCAGCACCAAGACCTTTCACAGTCTATAGGAACACACATCTGCTTCACCAGAAAATGACAGGGAAAAAGAGCTTCACACTCACCTGGGTCCCAAGGAGAAGGAAGCAGGAGAAGTGGATGAGAGAGCACCAAGTCAGGCTGGCTTTTATGGCTGTTCTGAGTTGCCCCAGGCTCAGAGTTGGCTTCTGTGAAAGCGGTAATTTCCTAAGGTGCTCATGATGTATGGAAAACATCCCAGTTAATGACAGGGCTGGGTGCTTGTTTTCCATGTTGCAACCTTTTCATTTCCTGGCTTATGTCATAGACATTTCTTCATGGAGGCTTCTTCTAAGTACTGAGATTGAGACACCTCAGGATTTCCAGGGCAGGAATGTGTCAGTGTCTGCAGAATCCTCTGCTCAAGTGAAGTGCAAGGAAGTGAGTTTGGCCTGGAGCTCACTGGTGGTGTTGCCTGTGGCCTTGTTGATAGGAAGGGGCCCAGCTGCTCCCAGCACTTCAGCCCTTGACTGATCACCCAAGGATATGCCATGATACCATTGCAAAATTATATGCCATGTCTCTTTCCTCCATGCCTCCTGACTTGTTCCACTGTTCGTTTGTGTTCAGAATCTCAGGCATTTGAACTGCATTGTTGGGTTTCATTTTCTTGCTCCTAAAGCTCTCCTTATGTCCTTCCAATAGCTCCAAGGAGGGAGAATCCTCAAGTCATCTGGGCAAAGTGAGCCAGTGCTTGGTCACCCTCAAAAATAAGAAGGTCTTTCCCATGTTTCACACAGAGCTTCCAGTGTTCCAGCCTGTGCCTGTTACCTGTGGTTCCGTCACTGAGCACCTCAGAGAAGCACCTGGCTCTGTTTGCCTTGCACCTGCTGTATTTGGGTTGCATGGGAAGGTTTTGGTTGTGGGGGAGCCAACACCAGATGGCTTTAAGACTGATCCACCACCAGCCAAGGCTGAGCTCATCAGTGATGGTGGAAGCACTTTCTAGGATAACATGTTTAGGAAGGGAGAACACACCTACTGTGGAACAGCAGCCAGAAGAGAAGGGAGAGAAGATGTAAGAGAAACTGGACACCAGTGGAGAGGGGAGGTAGGTGCTCCAGGTGACCCCATAAAAGCTCCTGTTGGATCAGGCTCCTGTCAGGACCTGTGGCTGTGCAAGTGACAGGCCCATGCTAGCACAGGTTTGCAGGCAGGACTTGTGAGGAACTGTAGCCCCTGTGAAGAACTCACACTGGAGAAGTTTATGGGGTACTGTCCCCCATGGGAGGGACCCCATGCTGGCACAGGGGAAGGGTGTGAGAGTTCCTTCTCTAAGGACAAAAGAGCCGCAGTTGAACGTGTTGAACTGACCACAACTCCCATTCCCTTTCCCTTTGGAGGGGAGAAAATCAGGAGTGAAGTTGAGTCAAATAAGAGAGGGGTCGGGAAGAAGGTGGTTTTAGATTTTAGGTTTATTTCTCATTACCTTACTCTACTGTATTGGAATAAATCAAATTCATTTCCCCAATCTGAGTTGGTTTTTTCCCATGAGGGTAATTGGTGAGTGATCTTTCCTGTCCCTATCTAGACTCAGGAGCCTCTTGTATTTTCCCTCCTCTGTCCAAATGAGGAGGGGGAGTGATGGCACAGCTTTGGTAGGCATCTGGCATCCAGCCAGTGTCAAAGCACCACCCAATGTGCTTTTCAGTCTTTTGGCCATTGAGCCTTAAAACACAGAGAGACTCAAATGTTGTTATGACAACACATGATGACTGTCACATCTGTCATGGGACAACAACCAGGTTTTGTGGGAGCAACTGAAAGTGATTGATGAAGGCTGAGAAGTATCAAATACAACACCTAATAAAAGAAAAAGCCCTAAATGCAGTGGCGCATCCTGTAATGTGTACTGGTAAGACAGAAATATTTATAGAATCATGAAGTCATAGGTTGCTTTAGGTTAGAAGTGACATTTAAAAGGTCATCCAGTACAACCCCTTCAACCACAAGGTGTGTGGAGGGGGGAAGGAAGTTGTATTAAAAAAAAAAATGAAAACTCTTTTTTTTATTATTTTTAATGTGCAATTAAAAAACACATTGAAACAAGGTAAAGCAGCCTGACCTGGTCTGAGCTGAAGGACCACACACACACTTCCAGTTGGGGTATAAGTTTTATTTAAAGAACACATTAGGGAAAATTGCTGCAAGAGATGCCAGTCTGAATCCTCTGAAACATATTTTGAGTAGCTGTGCTCATGGGAAATATCCATCTTCATATTTTTCAAAAAGCATCATCATCCACTAATTTTTCATCTGTATTTCTAGAATGAAGTTTGCAAGTCTGTTCAAAAAGAAAACCCTTTTTGCGGTGGTGCAGGGAAAAGACACAATGGTACCCACAGCCCATGGAGGAGGGATGCCACAGTACTTCCTCTGGGAAGCAATATCCATAGAAATGTGCTTAAAAAGGCCATGACTCTTTCAGGAAAGGGAGCACTGTTTGGAGGGAAGCCATTGGAGTCAAAACCTTGCAGAGTTCAGATGTGCCAAGAAAAGTGCTGGCCGGTGCTCTCCAGGCTGTGGATGTGTATTCATCATCAGTCCTGAGGAAATGTGGACATTAGGGAGCCAGTTGTTGAGAGAAGTGCCTAGAAATATGTTCTTGGTGTAGGACTCTACTGAGAAAATGTAAGACATACTGTCCATCTCAGACCTCTGTTTTAGGAGAATATTCTTCCCCTGAAGTATCTGTTGATTATTGCTCTAATCTGCTATACAGATGTGCAGGAGGTCCCAGGACAGCCAGATATGGGCAGGAGTGCCAGGGCCAGAGCTGGTGCTGGGACTCAGGGCAGACTCAGGAGAGACCCACGTACAGGATCCATCCTGTGACTGCCATGGGTGGTGAAGAGGCCTGGGCAGGTCAGGAGAACAAGAGCAGCTGAGGCCAGATGCAGGCTGAGAGGGCAGAGCTGTGACAGGACTGTGCTAGGGCTGTCATAGAGCCCCTGGCAGGGACCAAGGTGGAGCTGAGGCCATGGCTGAACTGGGTCTTGGTCCTGGTGCTCTCTGTCCTGGGGTTACCTGCTGACTCTGCTCTGACTCCCACAGACTCTGTCTGGGGTAGAAGTGCACTTGTGGCTGGGTGGTGACACTGGTGCCTCAGGAAAGCTGCTCTGTCCTGGGGCAAAGCAAGGCAGAACAAAGCCCTGTTGTGTGTTTTGCCACCACCCCCTGTCCCGGGGCCAGATTCACCTGATGGGTGTTGTGTTCAAAGGGAGAGGGGACTCCAGCAAGGACCTGCTGTGTCTGACCCCACTGCTGCCCTGGGAACACCTCAGCCCTGCACAAGGAGCACCAGGTGAGCCAGGCCAGAGGCTGTGCTGCAGGGGGGAGGGCTGCATGGGGAAATTGTCTCTCCAGGCACGCTGACCATGGCCCCTGGACCAGGTGATGGAGGAGAGGAGCAGCGGAGTAGAGCATGTAGGCCATTCCAAGGCTATTAACCCGTTTCCAATTCCTGCCATTCTTTGGCTTGTGAGCCTGCTTGCAACACAGAGCTCCACACAAAGCAAGAGAAGCACTCTTCCCCAAGAACTTGTGGAAATGCTGACCCCCTCAGGTTTTCCCAGATGCTTGCAGCTCTCTTCTAGACAACAGCAGTTTTCAGGAGTCCTGATTGCATGATGTGCTTCAGGTGGTATTTCTGACAGGTGACAAAGCCAGGCAAGGAGTGACAGCCACTGGCAGTGGAATAACTAGGGATGTCGTCTTTCATGGATGAAAGGCTGTATATGAGCTGTAAATGTGCTCTTGCAGCCCAGAAAGCCAACTGTTTCCTGATTCTGCCTCTCTACACTGAGATCCCATCTCGAATCCTGCCTGCATCTCTGGCGTCCTCAGCACAGGGAGGACATAGACCTTTTGGAACAAGCCCAGAGGAGGCCACAAAAATAATCTGAGGACAGGAGCACTCCTGAGGACAGGCTGAGACAATTGGGTTCATTCAGCCTGGAAAAGACAAGGCGTTGAGGAGACTTTGTTGCAGCCTTTCAGCATGGAAAGGGGCTTAAAAGAAATATTTTAGCAGGGTTTGTTGTGATAGGGCAGGGAAAACATTTTTAAACAGTTTTAGAAGAGGGTAGATTCAGACTAGCTATGAAGAAATTTTTTACAAAGAAGGTGGTAATACAGAGGAATATGATGCCCAGAGACATGATAGATCGCTGTACACGTTCTAGGTCAGGCTGTGTGGGGCTTTGAACAACCCAGTCTAGTGGAAGGTGTCACTACTCATTGTAGAGAGATTGGACCAAGAGAAATTTAAAAGACCAAGAACCAGAATTCTATGAAATTTTGTGAAATTCCAACCCAGAATTCTATGAAATTTTGTGATGCCTCAGTGTGTGGAAGCAGTGCTGGAAAGAAGAATCATTGCAATATGTCCCATCCCCCAGTGCCACTAGGAATGATGAAGGGTTCCCCTGTGCCCCTCAACCAGTGGCTTTTCTGCTTAGCACTCAGTGCACAGATGAAAGATAACTAAGGGACAAAGGCAAGGTTGCAGCAATTTTTTAATGAACACAAAGGTGAAAATCAGGTCATTCTAAGTAGAGGCTCCAAGTATGAAGAGGAGTAGAAACAACCAAGAATCTCTTCCTTTTTCCTGTGGCAGAGTTCCCGCAGGGAATCTTTTGACTTGTCCAGCAACAGGACAGAGTCCAGCATGCCCCTGCATGCTGGTTTCTGGAGTCCTCACAGCAGGTTTTGAAGGAAGCACAACAAAGGCAAGAGTGAGACAGGGTGAGAGTGAAAGAGCAGAGAGGTAGACATTGGCCAAGTTTTCAGAGAGCCTAGCATCAGCTTCTTCAGGTTGATCCCTTCAAGTTTGCCCTGGCAAGACAAATCAGTAATGATCAGCTGGTCTTAATGACACTAAGGTTTGATCCTCTATCCAGCTTCCTATTCTGACTTCCTGGGGTCCTTATCTGAGGCCATTGACAGCAGCTTTAGCAGGGATGGCATCTGCTGCTATAGCAGCTGGTGATGCAGGAGATGTCAAAGCCCCCAGAGCTGATGGGCACTCCACCACAGCTGAGGATGTTGCCCACAGCAGCAGAGGTGGAGGATCCCACGGCGGTGTTCTGTGGGGAGGAGCTGAGGATGGGCCCAGGCAGGGTCACCAGCACAGCAGGTGGCTCAATGACCACGTGGGAGCTCTGGCACTGCCTGACACAGCACTCATGCAGCTGTTGGCCAGTGGGCAGGGGCCACAGGGCTGGCAGCAGGGGTCACAGGGCTGGCACTGCTGGCACTTCTCAGGGCAGGATCTGTCTTGGGGCATGAGGGGCACCTGGAGAGAGGGCAGGGAAGAAACAAAATATAAGGATACATAAGGAGCAGCCTGTCAGTTTATAAGGTCAATAATCTGCAGGGCCAGGAGGTGAAGGCTCTGCAGAGATGAGAGCTCGTTGGCCTCATCCTGCCAGGGCCTAGAAAGCGCCACCAGCTCCTACACATCCGCTGCCCAGGCCCCGAGTCCAGATGACAACTGATCACAGTCACAGCCTCCCTGCACTTCGAACCTTCTCCCCACCTCTCCCTCCCATGACAAACAGCCCCAAGAGCCATCGTAGAAGACAGCTGGAGTCAGCTGAGAGGTCCATTGAGGTGAGATCTCCTTTTAAAGAAAGCAGAAGAGAAGGGGTTTCAGACTCACCTGACTCACATGGAGAAAGAGGCAAGAAAAGGGGATGAGAGAGCAAAGAGCTGGGTTGGCTTTTATCATGGACTTTTACTACCCCAGGCTGACAGAGGCATCCCTTGTAGAGGTGATAATTTTCTGACAAATTCATCTCAAATGCAAAACAGCTCACTAAACGCTGTGAGCTGTGGCTTGGCTTTTTAAATGACTGTGTTTTTACTTCCTGCTTTATTTCTGGCACATTCCTTAATGAAGGCATCTTTTGCATGACAAGATGAGAGGCCCAAGCATTTCTGGATCAAAACACATCAGCATCAGCACAGGACTTGCACCACGTGCTGCAGGAGTACATTAAAAGTAAATTATGTCACTCCACTGGGATCTTAGGGGCCTTTGTCTTGAAGAAGTGGCATTTTCCTGGCTTTGACTGTATCCCACCAAACACAGATCCCAGGACAATTCACGTGGCTAGTTTTGCCTTGCCTGCACCAGGGATGCAGAAAGAGGAAATAAAGGTGGAAGGTTTTATTCAGCTGTCAGAAAGAAAGGCAAATTACATAATAAAGGGGCTTCCATAAGGACAAAAGGAAGAGTAAGAAAAATGTAGGACTGCTGCTGATTGAGATGAGTGCCCTGGTGACACAGGATACAGAAAAAGCTGAGATGCTGAAGGTCTTTTTCGCCTCAGTCCTTATTAGCAAGACTGGCCTTAAGGAATCCCAAATATATACTGGGGGTGAAGTCAGGATCAGGGAACATGCATCCTGGATGGATGGAGATCAGGTCAGTGAATCCTTAGCAAACTGCGTATATTTAGTCCCTGTTGGAATGAACTCACAAGTGGTAAGGGAACTGGCTCCTGTCATTGCCAGGTCACTCTTGGTTACCTTCAGCTAAGCACAGTGACTGGGTACTGGAGAAAAGCAAATGCCACTTCTGTCTTCAAAACAGGTGTCATGGTTTCAGTTTGAAACCAGGCAGAAACACAATTTGTGTTATGGTTTGTGTTTGCCAATTTGAAATTTCTTAGTCAAGAGCAAAGCAGGCTTAAGCTTAAAAGTAATAAGACTTTATTAACTAACACTAAAAGGAAAAAACCCACAAGAATTAGAATGAAACCTTCAAAACACTCTTCCTGCCTCCACACACCTTTTCTCTCAACAGACAATGTAAAGAAAACAACGCTTAGAAATCTTAGTCAGTTTTCTATTTTTAAAAACAGTCTTTCTTCAGTTCACTTAAAGAGGGAAGCACCTCTCATTCGCTATGGAAAATTCCCCCACAAGAAAAGTTTTCTTGGGGATCCAATCTTCATGAACTGTAACCGCCCGGATCCTTTGCATTCATGAAACTCCTCCCATATCCACACTTGTGTCTCTGGGTCACATGGATGTATGGAGTTTATTTTAAAGATAACTGTTCAAAACAAAGGTTCTCTTTATTTATCTTTAGAACCACCTTCACCTCAGGGAACAGAGATTCACTTCTTCTTTCAAGGGCAACGAGTCTTTATCACTTCATCTCTCTGTTCAACGTCTCATGAAATCAACAGCTTTGTCAACATTTCATTCCTTTGCTCAGGTTTACAATTTGAACTTTCTATCTTTCCCATACTTCTCTATGGTTAAAGGAAATATCTCAATATATTATAGTCAATCACCATAGCTTATAAGAGTCCTTTACAGCTTGAAAGCAGCTTCCCATACTCCTTCCATCTGGATCTTTACTCCTTCTTGACTGACTTTGATACCTCATGTGGTCTTTACACATCTGCACTCAAATTTTCTCTCATTGGAGGGAGTATGGAGGGTTTTTCAGGTCTCATCTGTGCACTGATGCACTGAAAAAAAGTTAACAAAGGCAGTGTCCGGGCTAAGGCATTCACCTGAGGTATTGAGGCTGTGTTGGAGCTGTGCCAGGATCTCGGCCAGGCTGAAGTCCATGGGGTCATATTGCAAAGCCGTGCTGAAGGGGGGCAGATCTCAGAGGGCCTGTGACAAAAAACAGCTGCTCACTGCTCTTTTGCAGCTGGGGGGAAGTTGGACAGATTCCCCAGCTCCCCTTTTCCACCCCTCGGTCTGATCAAGGTGGCCTGGACCCGCAGCATCACTTCTCCCTCTCTCTCTCTGCCCAGGGCCACAGCAGAGGCAGAGCCTAGCCCGGGCCAGCAGCAGGGCAGAACTCTGTGCTGGCAGATGTTCTCAAGAGCAGCTGAGCCCTACCTGGCCCACGTGGCCTTCCCCCCTCCCCCACTCGGCCCAAGGCCAGGGGGAAAGGTGTTCTCTCTCCAACAGCCAGAAACAAAAGAGAGCCTTCATGGGCTTCGTTTCCTGCCAAATGTAATAAGTAGAAAACAAAATGCTTTCCTATTGGTCCAATAAAACGCCAATCTCAAAACCAGACATCTCACTTCTGTGGGCTGGTCAAACTGACACAACAGGGGAAAAGGAGAACCCAGGGAGGAGCGACCTTCACAGTCTCATCTTAGCCCCTTAGAAGGTGGTGGAGCAGCTAATCCTGGAAAGCTCTCCTAATCAATTCATGTCAGTGATGAGAAAGTCACCAGGAGCAGCTCACTTGTGGCTTCAAGGGGAGGTTATACCTGCTCTTCTTGATAATGTGCTGTGGTGATGTGACAAGCTCAGAAGAGGAAGAAAGAATGGTGAATCTTCTCTGCCTGCTTGTGAGCAAGGCCTTTGACACTTTTGTGTGGATTCTTGTTGGAGCCTCACAGAGAAGCTGTTGATGTTGGATATGAGGATGAGCAGACAGTGAGGTAGAATGAAAACTGTCTGTCCAGGCACAGGGATCAGTGATCAGAAGCACAAAATAAAGTTGGAGACCAGTGACTGATGGTGCATCCAAAGGATCGAGACTTAATGGGTCCTGTTTATCAGCATCATCGATGATGTGGGTAATGGGACAGAGTGGACCCTCAGCAGGTTTGCAGAGAGCACCGAACTGAGAGGAGAGGCTTATGCACCAGAGAGTCAGGCCAGCAACCAGAGGGACCTCAGCAAGCAGGAGAAATGGGCTGACGGGAAACTCATGCAATTGAACAAGGGAAAGTGCAAATTCCCTTGTCAAAGAAGTCCAAGAGTATCCTCAACTCCCTTAGACCAGGTGTTACCAGGAGCTCAAGAGAGGTAACTGCTCCCCTTTATGCAACACTGGAGGGACACAGCTGCAGTGGCCTCCTCTGCCACCCTTCCTCTGTGACCATATTGGTGACAAAAAAGATCAGTAAGACAGTGATAAGGTGAGTGGAAAATTGTGTGGCCTACCAGGCTCATTGCTTCAAACCCCAGCTGGCAGATACCTCTGGGGTCTCTCAGGGATCAGCAGTAGGACCACTAGTGCTACATGTTACCATGAATGTCATGAATAGTGGGAAGGAAGACACTCTCCACAAGTTTGGAGGTAACATCAAACTACAAAGAACAGGCAGTGAAATGGATTCTGTTGCCCAAGTTGTTCCTAGAAAATCCAAGAACCACTTGTGCAAAGCAAACAGGGAACACAGACTAGACTTTGGAAGCTCTCTGCAACAGGAGACTGGGCTACAAACAGCTGCTTGAACATGGGGCTTTCGGCCTCCTCACTGCCATCTGCAGAAAACCCTTGGATGTTGTTTCCAGCCCCTGAGCACAGAGACAGTTCCAGGAAGCTGCTCCACTCCTGGTTCAGGGCCCTCTTGCTGACTCAGGCTGCAGTTTGCGCTCTGCAGGCTGATTCCCGCTGGGATGTTCTTGCTGGAGGAGGGGGAGAGTCCATTTGCCAGGACGCCGAGCTGTGCCCGAGCAGAGCTCCGGAGTGATCTGAGCCCGGCAGACAGCCCGAGCGGCGACGACGCAGAGCTCGGCCCCGGGGCGGAGCTGTCGGCGGCGGAGAGGAGGCGGCCCGGCCGCAGCAGAGAGCCGGGGCTGCGGGCACAGGCGGGCTCTGCCGGCGGAGCGGCGGCATGCGGCGGGGCCGGGGCGCGGCGCTGGCGGCGCTGGCCGCGGTGCTGCTCGGTGCGCGGGGCAAGCGGCGGAGGGGCCGCGGCCCGGGCTGCGATGACCCCGCGGGTCCCCGCAGGCTGCCAGCACGGCAGCTTGGCTCCTTCACACACCTCTGCCCGCGAACACTTCTGCCCTTCAGTCCTTACTCTTTTCATCCCGTAGTCCCTCAGAAGTCTGAATGTAGTCTCAAATTTGCCCAAGCCTGCACAAGCCCTCTGTTCTTTTTCTTTATTACTTACGAAGTCAGTCCTACGCGCTTTTGTCTTTTCTTTTCTGCTTTTTGTGCTTTCTCCCGCATCTTCCCATTCTGCAGTGACTTCACGTTTCTTTCTCTCATTCACGAATCGTCTCCACAAACCATTTCAGGACCCTTCCATTCCTACGTATCTTGAGATCGCCCGTGTATTATTTGATTCATCATTTCTGTACATCTCTGTTTCTGTGGGATTTCTATTGTGCAGTAGGGCAATGCAGCATATGAATATTTTCCATTTCTGTCCCCAGCAGTGTCTGCGGTCAGAGCACAGGTAGAGCAGGAGCCGTTCCTGGAGACCACCGAGGATACCGCCATCAATATCAGCTGTTCGCACCCGAACAAACAGATCGAGGACTACATCTATTTCTACCGTCAGCTCCCTGGGCGAGGCCCCGAATTCCTCGCCGTCACTGCTGGAGGGACCAAGGATGTGGTGGCCATTGCCGGGCGCCTGTGGGTGTCGGCAGCTCGGCATTCCAGCGCGCTGCAGCTCGCTCGGCCCCGGCGCGGGGACGCGGCCGTGTATTCCTGTGCGCTGGGCCCACGGGCAGCGGAGCCGGGGCTGCGGCCGGGCACGAACCGCCGCGGGCGGGGCCGGCAGCGCCGCTCCGCTCCCGGCTGACGCCGCTGCGCGGGGCACACAGCCAGCCCCGCCTGCAACCCGCGGCAACCCCGGCCGGGAGCCAGCACGGGCCCGGCACACGGCCCGGCCCTCCGCCACAGACCCCTCCGAGCACAAGGATGCCGCCCTGCACGGTGGACAAAACAATTCTGCTGGCCGGGAACTGTCCAGCAGCGGCCGAGGCAATCCCTGAAGGTATTCCCGAGCCCATGGGCAGCCAAGGAAAGTGTTACTGTGACCCAGATAGAAACACACAGCAACACACAACAGGGGTTTAGGCAGAGAAGAAGAAAGGAAGTCCTCGTTTATTGTTGACTTTGTATACATAAGTTTCTGGACAGTGATCAGAGATTGGACAGAGAAGTTACCATCTCTTCATCTTCTCTGGTCACTTGAGAAGTCCATCAGGTGATATCTTTTACAAAGGAATGTAAACATGATTCTTGTTTATCTTACAATTCATGAGAACTGACTCCACTATACTAAAACAAATCAGAAGGCTGATTTTCAGGGACAACAGGAAAGGCTCAGGAGATGTTGGCTCATTGCTCACTGGTGAGGAAGGGGACTTTATTCCCCGAAGACTTTCTGGGAATAAAGCTGCACACAGAGCAGTAGAAGAAGTAATTCAAGAACTGCCACTGCACATACACGAGTTCCCGGTACCACAAACACACTCTGGAGCTTGCACACACCCAGACAGTAACTCATAGCTCTGCATTTATCAAGAGATGTGTGCGAACACATTTCCAAAGGAGACTCAAGTATCGATATTTCTCCTTCTGGCATGTCCTCACAGATGTGCAAACACACACACTCACTCCTGTTCCTGCTCCTGCACTCAAGGCTTTGCACGCACATCACCGTGAACGTTCCTGTCCAGAGATGTATACACATAAAGCACAGCCCAATACGTGCCTATTCCCACACACTTACACACACGCCCTCCCTTCTTCCCTCCTCACTTCTACCCTCAGGGTCACCGGGTTTTCCCTCCCCGTGTGTCGGCATTGTGCTGCAGGTTTCCATCCTGCCCTGCTAAAAATGCCTTCTGGAGAGGATTCGGGCCCCGCTGTGCATCTTCCCCTCCGTTCAGCCTGTGACCACACAAACTCTGCTCGCCTGACTCCTTGTCCTTCCCCACAAGGCTTAAGCCCTGCTGCATTTCTTGCCAGGATTCCTCAGCAGCGTCCATTGCTGATGGTGTCCTTGCCTGTGTGCCCTCTCTGTGTGCACTAATGTCCAGCCAGGGTCCACCCCAATCCATGGCGGAGCACAAATTGGTGCATGAATCCAGCCCAGTGTGCGGGAGCCTGTGCTGTCTGTGTGTCTGTGTCCTCCCGTGATCCTCTACAAGGGAAATGCCTTGATTACACTGCACACGGTGCCCACTGCTCTGCCCTGAGCATCACAGAGCAGCGTTTGCCAAACTCCGAAGGAGCCTGCCTGCAGTTGAGCAATGATGTCGCAGCCTGCAGGAGATTTGTCCAGGGAAGAGGCGCTAAAATGCAGTCCCTGCTTCCTGAGCCCTGCATTTCCAGCTGCCCCAAACATCACTCTCTGCTACTGCTAATCACCAGCCCCAACAAGGACAGAACAATCAGAGTTTGTTCTTTTAGGTTGATTCTGTTTGAAATGTTGGGAGTCCCTCAGCATGGCTGGGAATAATCAGACACACAGACACACGGATACAAGGACAGGTTTATCCCCCCAGCTGCACGAGATTGCTTTCATGGACATGGAGAAAAGCTGAGGCTTTGCGCCCAGTTCCTGCATCCTGTGTGAGTGGATTTCTTTGCAGTGCCCTGAAGGAAAATCCAGGAGTCCCCACATGAGAACAAAGGGCGGATGTGAGGGAAGAGATTCTGGGAGTGGAAGGCTCCCAGGGCCTTGTCAATGTTGACCTCGGGGACACCATCCCGATCCCCGGCCATGGCCGCCGGCGCCGCCGCTTGGCACGAGCAGAGCGGCGAGCTTGGCCCCGCTGCCACCGCGCTCGCCTCCGCTGCGTTCCGTGCCGGGAGCCGCCGAGCAGCGCCGGCGCAGGGCTCTGGCCCGGGGCGGAGCTGGCGGCGGCGGAGAGCACAGGAGAGGAGAGGAGGCGTCGCAGAGACGGCGGCCCGGCCGCAGCAGACACCAGGCGCTGCGGGCACAGCCAGGCTCGGCCGGCGGATGCGGCGCTGTCGGGGCGCGGGGCCGGCGGCGCTGGCCGCCCTGCTGCTCGGTGCGCGGGCCGGCGGCGGCCGACGGGGCGGAGGCTGGGGCTGGGGCTGGGGCTGCCTGCCATTAGCCTTGGGCTCGCCATTTGGCTCTGCCACTCCTGATTCTCCCTGCTTCCTTCTCACCCACTGCCCTTAACCCTCTCACCTCAATCCATACTAACTCTCCCACCTTGCCTGGTCTACTACTCCATTTCTTTAGTCATTCACTCATTCATTCATTTAATCATCTACCCAGACACTCATTTCAACCAAACTCTTTTCCTCCTTCCAGTCCTCCCTTCTCCAGTCTGACACTTCTCCAAAATATCCCACGTTCTTCTTTCCAAGAAATCCCTCTTAGAAAAATTGTCTCTCTACGCTTTATTCTCAGAACATATCCCAGATACCTGTGATCTCTCCTCCTGTATGCTCTCCCTTCTCTGCATACACGGTAT
>CM063307.1:3797330-3812330 GCA_032173965.1 Sitta carolinensis
GTCTCCCCCGACGGAGGCAACAGGTCTAGGGCGGGGCGCCCCCCCCACCTTTGGCCGCGGGGGAAAAGGGTTCCCCGACAGGAGGCAGCGGTTCCCCGGCCCCGAGGGCCTTCCAGCTAAGGTTAGCGAAAAAAGTGGTTTACCCGCGGGGGGGGCAAGGGGGTCTGCCTGGCCGAAGGCGCCGTCCCCCCGCTAAGGCCGGGGAAGGCCAACAGGTTACCCTGACAGAGGAAAAAGGTCTGCCCGGTGGGGCCCCTTTCCCACGCAAGGGCCCCGGCGGGGGGCAACAGGTCTACCCGAAAGGAGGCAACAGGTCTAGCCCGGAAAGGGGCCCCGTTCCCACCGCTACGGGGGAAAAGGAAAACGGTTTCCCCCCCGACAGGAGGCAACAGGTATAGCTGGTGGCGCCGTCCACCGCAAAGGCGGCGGAAGGCAACAGGTTCCCTGACAGGAGGGAAAGGTTACCCGGCGAGGCGCCGTCCCACCGCTCAGGCCGGCGAAGGAAACAGGTCTACCCGCAGGAGGCAAAGGTCTACCCCGCCGAAGCGCCGTTCCAGGGCAAGCCGGGCTGAAGCAACAGGTCTCCCCGACAGGTGGAACGGTCTGTCCCGGACGATTTGCCGTCCCACCGCTAAGGCCAGAGAAGGCAAAGGTCTACCACAACAGGATGGCAAAGGTCTAGCCGGCCGGGGGCGCCTTTCTCACGTTTTAAGGCCCGGCGGAAGGCAACGGGTTTCTACCCGACAGGGGCACAGATCTACCCCGGGAGGCGCCGTCCCATGCTTAGGCCGTCGGAAGGAAACAGCCCCCCCGACGGAGGACAGGTCTAGCCCCGCCGAAGGCGCCGTCCCCCCGCTAAGGCCGGGGAAGGAAAACGGTCTACCCGACAGGTGGAACAGGTTCCCCGGAAAGGAGGCAACAGGTCTAGCCCGGTTGAGGCGCCATAAAACCGCTAAGGCCGGCGGAAGGTAAAAGGTCTACCCGACAGGAGGCAAAGGTCTGCCCGGTGAGCGCCGTCCACCGCTATGGCCAGAGAAGGAACAGATTCCCCCAAAGGATGGCAACAGTTCTACCCCGGCGAGGCGGCGTACCCCCGTTTAAGGCCGGCGGAAGGGAACAGGTCTACCCTGACAGGGGCAACGGGTTACCCCGGTCGGGCGCCGTCCCTCCGCTTAGGCCGGGGAAGGAAACTGGTCTACCCCGACAGGAAGGGCAACAGGTCTTCCCCGCCGAGGGCCGTCCACCGCTAAGGCCGGCGGAAGGCAACGCTTACCGACAGGAGGCAACAGGTCTACCCGGCTGAGGCGCCGTCCACGCTAGGCCAGCGGAAAGCAAGGTTACCCCGACAGGAGGGCAACGGGGTCTAGCCGGCTGAGGCGCCGCCCCACCACTGGGCCCGGCGGAAGGCAACAGGTCTACCCGACAGGAGGGCAACGATTACCTGGCTGAGGTTGCGTTCCTGCCTATGGCCGCGGGAAGGCAACAGTTCCCCCGGGACGGAGGGCAACAGGTCTACCCGGCCGAGGCGCCGTAACATTGCTAGGCCGGGGGAAAGGGGAAAAACAGGTCTACCCCGCAGGAGGCAACGATTAGACCGGCCGCGGGCGCCGTCCCAGGCTAAGGCCGGCGGAAGGGCAACAGCTTTTCCCCTGAAGGAGGCAAAAGGTCAAGCCCCGTCCAAGGCGCCGTCCACCGTAAGGCCGGCGGAAGGCAACAGGTCTACCCGTCAGGAGGCACAGGTGTACCCGGGGGAGGAGCCGTCCCATGCTAAGACCGGGGAGGCAACAGGTCTACCGAGAGGAGGCAACAGGTCTACCCGGCGGAGGGCCTTTCCACCGCTAAGGCCGGGGGAAGGAAACCAGTCTACACCGCAGGAGGCAACAGGTCTACCAGGCCGAGGCGCCGTCCCCGTAAGGCGGCGGAAGGCAACAGGTCTACCCGACAGGAGGCAAAGGTCAAGCCCGCCCAAAGGCGCCGTCCCACCGCTAAGGCGGCGGAAGGAAAGGTTACCCCGCAGGAGGCAACAGGTGTACCCGGCGAGGCGCCGTTCCACCGCTAGGCCAGCGGAAGGCAACAGGTTACCCCGACAGGATGGAAACAGGGTTTAGCCCGACGGGAGGCAAAGGTTAGCCGGTTGGGCGCCATAAAACCGCTAAGGCCGGCGGAAGGTAAAGGTCTCCCCCGACAGGAGGAACAGGTCTACCCAGGCCGAGGCGCCGTTCCGCAAGGCCGGAGGAAGGCAACAGGTCTACCCCGGGGGGAAACAGGTTTTGCCCGGCTGGGCGCCGTCCCCCGCTTGGCAGCAGAAGGCAACAGGTTTACCCCAACAGGAGGCAACGTTTAGCCTGGCCGGGGGCCCCGGTCCCCCGCTAAGGCCGGCGGAAGGAAAGGTTACCCTGACAGGAGGCAACAGGTCTACCCGGTCGAGGGCGCCGTCCCTCCGCTTGGGCCCGGGTCGGAAGGAAACAGCTCTCCCCCAAGGAGGAACAGGTCTATCCGCCGAGGCGGTCCCCCCGTTAAGGCCGGGGGAAGGCAACAGGTTACCCGACAGGGGCACAGGTTAGTGGCAGAGGCGTTTTCCCACCCCTAAGGCCAGGGAAGGCAACAGGTTACCCGACAGGGGGCAACGGTCTACCCCGGCCGAGGCAACCGTCCCAAGCCTAAGGCGGTGGAAGGCAACAGGTCTTCCCCCGACAGGAGGCAACAGGTTACCCCGGCTGAGGCGGTCCCACGCTCAGGCCAGCGGAAAGCAAGAGGTCACCCGAAGGATTGGCAAAGGTCTCCCCCGGCTGAGGCGCGACCCCCCACTAAGGCGGCGGAAGGAAACGGGGTTACCACAGGAGGAACGATCTACCCTGGCTGAGGTGCGTTCCATGCCTTATGGCCAGCGGAGGCAACAGATTACCCCGACAGGAGGCAACGGTCTAGCCCGGGAGGGCGTAACATTGCTCGGCGGCGGAAAGGTAACAGGTCTACATCGCAGGAGCAACAGATCTAGCCGGCCCGCGGCGCCGTCCCACCGCAAAGGCCGGCGGAAGGCAACAGTCTACCCTGACGGAGGCAAAAGGTCAAGCCCCGTCCAAGGCGCCGTCCCACGCAAAGGGCCGGCGGAAGGCAACAGGTTACCCGCAGGAGGCAACGGTGTACCCGGGGGAGGAGCCGTCCCTGCCTAAGAGGCGGAAGGCAACGGGGGCTACCCCGACAGGAGGCAAAGGGTCACCCCGGGCCAAGTCGCCGTCCACCGCTAATGGGGCGGAGGCAAAGGTCTACCCGACAGGAGGCAACAGGTCTAGCCGGCGAGGTGCCGTCCCACCGCTCAGGCCGGGGAAAAGGGGAAACAGGTCTACCCCGACAGGAGCCAAAGATCTACCCTGGCTGAGGCGCCGTTCCATGTTGAGGCGGGGGAAAAGGCAACAGGTTACCCCGACAGGATGGCAAAAGGTCTAGCCCGGTTGAGGCGCCGTAACACCGCTAAGGGGCCGGCGGAAGGTAAAAGGTCTCCCCCGAAGGAGGAACAGGTCTAGCCCGGGAGGTGCCGTTCCCGCTAAGGCCGGGGAAGGCAACAGGACCCGACGGAGGCAAAGGTCTACCCCGGCTGAGGCCCCGTCCCCACCGCTCAGGCCGGCGGAAGGCAAGGGTCTACCCCGACGGAGGCAACAGTTCTACCCCGGTGAGGCGCGACCCACCCTAAGGCCGGCGGAAGGGAAAGGTTACCCCGACAGGAGGCAACAGATCTACCCTGGTGAGGTCCCGTTCCTGCCTTTGGCCAGCGGAAGGCAACAGATTCCCCCGACAGGAGGCAACATAAGGTCTAGCCCGGCGAGGCGCTTTAACTTTTGCTCAGGCCGGGGGAAGGAAAGGTCTCCCCCGGCCGAGGCGCCGTCCCGCGGCTCGGCATCGGAAGGCAAGGTCTACCCAGACAGGGGCAACAGGTCTACCCCGGCCGAGGCCCCGTCCCACGCCTTAAGGCCGGTGGAAGGCAAAGGTCTACACCGCAGGAGGCACAGGTCTTGCCGGTCGAGGCTCTGTCCACGTAAGGCCGGGGGAAAGGGGCAAAGGTTACCCACAGGGGCACGGTCTAGCCGGTGAGGTGCGCCCCCACTCTAGGCCCAGTGGAAGGAAACAGGTTCTACCCGACAGGGGCAACAGGTCTTGCCCGGTCGGGCTCTGTCCCAACCGCTAAGGCCGGCGAAAGGCAAAGGTTTTACCCCGACGGGGAGGCAACAGGTCTTGCTCGGCCAAGGCGCTGTTCACGCCTAAGACCGGCGGAAAGGCAAGGCTACCGCCAGGGGGCAACAGGTCTACCCCCCCGAGGCGCGTTTCTCGCTAAGGCAGGCGGAAGGCAAAGGTTCCCAGACAGGAGGCAAACAGGTCTACCCCGGCGAGGGGCATCCACGCCTAAGGGCGGCGGAAGGAAAAGGGGTTACCCCGACAGGGGCAACAGGTCTAGCCCGGTGAGGGTGACCACCGCTAGGCCGGCGGAAGCAACAGGTCTACCCCGAAGAGGAAAAACAGGTCTAGCCCGGCGGGAGGGCCGACCCACCCTAAGGCCGGCAGAGGGCAAAAGGTCTCCCCGACAGGAGGCAACGGGTATAGCCTGGCTGAGGCGCCGTCCCACGCTAATGCCGGCGGAAGGCAACGGTTCTACCTGACAGGAGGCAACAGGTCTACCCCGGCCGAGGCCCCGTCCCCGTAGGCGGCGGAAGGAACGGTCTACCCGAAGGAGGCAACAGGTTACCACCGATAAGCGCCTTCCGCCTGACCGGGTTGAAGAAACAGGTTCCCCCGACGGAGGCAACGGTCTGTCCGGGAGGCGCCGTCCCCCCGCTAAGGCCAAGCGAAGGAACAGGTCTCCCCAACAGGAGGCAAAGGTCTAGCCTGGCCGAGGCGCCGTCTCACCGCAAAAGGATGGGGAAGGCAACAGGTCTCCCCGAAGGAGGCAACAGTTCCCGGCCAGGCACCGTCCCCCCGCTAAGGCCGGCGGGAAGGACAGCTCTACCCAAAAGGAGGCAAAGGTCTAGCCCCGCCGAGGCGCCGTCCACCGCTAAGGCCGTCGGAAGGAACGGGTTTCTACCCGACAGGAAGGAACAGGTCTAGCCCGGAGATGCACCGTCCAGCCAAAAGGCCGGTGGAAGGCAACAGGTCTACCCGACAGGAGGGCAACAGGGTACCCCGGCGGAGGAGCCATCCCATGCCTAAGACCGGCGGAAGGCAACAGGTTACACAGACAGGTGGCAACAGGTCTACCGGCCGAGGCGCGTCCCACGCCTAAGACGGTGGAAGGCAACAGGTCTACACCGACAGGAGGCAAAAGGGCTTGCCGGTGGAGGCTCTGTCCACGCTAAGGCCGGCGGAAGGCAACAGGTCTACCCCGAAGGAGGCAAAAGGTCTAGCCCAGTGAGGTGCCGTCCCACGCCTAAGGCCAGTGGAAGGCAAAGGTTACCCTGACAGGAGGCAACAGGTCTTGCCGGTCGAGGCTCTGTCCCACCGCTAAGGCCGGGGGAAAGGCAACAGGTCTACCCCGACAGGAGGCACAGGTCTTGCCGGCCAAGGCGCTGTCTCACGCCTAAGACCGGCGGAAGGCAACAGGTCTACCGACAGGAGGCAAAGGTCTACCCCGCCCAAGGCGTCTCTCCGCTAAGGCCGGCGGAAGGCAACAGGTCTCCCAGAAGGAGGCAACAGGTCTACCCCGGCCGAGGCGCCATCCCACGCCTAAGGCGGCGGAGGCAACAGGTCTACCCCGACAGGAGGCAACAGGTCTAGCCGGCTGAGGCGCCGACCCACCGCTAAGGCCGGCGGAAGGCAACAGGTCTACCCGACAGGAGGGCACAGGTCTAGCCCGGCCGAGGCGCTTCCCACCGCTAAGGTTGTTGGAAGGCAACAGGTCTACCCCAACATAAGTCAAAAGGTTACCCGGCCGAGGCGCCGTCCCACGCCTAAGGCCGGCAAAGGCAACAGGTTACCCGACAGGAGGCAACAGGTCTAGCCCGGCTGAGGCGCCGACCACGCTAAGGCCAGCGGAAGGCAACAGGTCTACCCGACAGGAGGCAGCAGGTCTACCCGGCCGAGGCGCCTTACCACCGCTAAGGTTAGCGAAAACAAGTGGTCTACCCGACAGGAGGCAACAGGTTAGCTGGCCGAGGCGCCGTCTCCCGCTAAGCCGGCGGAAGGCAACAGGTCTACCCTGACACGAGGCAACAGGTCTGCCGGCTGAGGCGCCTTCCCACCGCTAAGGCGGCAGAGGGCAACAGGTCTACCCGAAAGGAGGCAACAGGTCTAGCCCGGACAAGGCGCCGTCCCCGCTACGGCCGGCAGAAGGCAACAGGTCTACCCGACAGGAGGGCAACAGGTATAGCCTGGCTGAGGCGCGTCCCACCGCTAAGGCCGGCGGAAGGCAACAGGTCTACCTGACAGGAGGCAACAGGTCTACCCCGCCGAGGCGCCGTCCCCGCTCAGGCCGGCGGAAGGCACAGGTTACCCGACAGGAGGCAAAGGTTACCCCAGCCGAAGGCGCGTTCCACGCCTAAGACGGCTGAACGCAACAGGTCTACCCCGACAGGTTGGCAACAGGTCTGTCCCGGACGAGGTGCCGTCCCACGCTAAGGCCAGCAGAAGGCAACAGGTCTACCACAAACAGGAGGCAACAGGTCTAGCCCGGCCGAGGCGCCGTCTCACCGCTAAGGCGGCGGAAGGCAACAGGTCTACCCGACAGGAGGCAAACAGATCTACCCGGCGAGGCACCGTCCCACGTAAGGCGGCGGAAGGCAACAGGTCTACCCGACAGGAGGCAACAGATCTACCCCAGCGGAGGCGCCGTCCCACTGCTTTAGGCCGTCGGAAGGCAAAGCTCCACCCGACAGGAGGCAACAGGTCTAGCCCCGCCGAGGCGCCGTCCACGCTAAGGCCGGCGGAAGGCAACAGGTCTACCCCGACAGGAGGCAACAGGTTAGCCCGACAGGAGGCAACAGGTCTAGCCCGGTTGAGGCGCCATAACACCGCTAAGGCCGGCGGAAGGTAACAGGTTACCCCGACAGGAGGCAACAGGTCTAGCCCGGCTGAGGCGCCGTCCAACCGCTATGGCCAGCAGAAGGCAACGATCTACCCAACAGGAGGGCAACAGTTCTAGCCCGGCGAGGCGCCGTACCACCGCTAAGGCCGGCGGAAGGAACAGGTCTACCCTGACAGGAGGGCAACGGGTTACCCGGTCGAGGCGCCGTCCCTCGCTTAGGCCGTCGGAAGGAAACAGGTCTACCCCGACAGGAGGCAACAGGTCTATCCCGCCGAGGCGCCGTCCCACCGCTAAGGCGGCGGAAGGCAACAGCTCTACCCCGACAGGAGGCAACAGGGTCTAGCCTGGCAGAGGCGTCGTCCACGCCTAAGGCCAGAGGAAGGCAACAGGTCTACCCCGACAGGAGGCAACAGGTCTACCCGGCGAGGGCACCGTCCCAAGCCTAGGCCGGTGGAGGCAACAGGTCTACCCGACGGAGGCAACAGGTCTACCCGGCTGAGGCGCCGTCCCACCGCTCGGCCAGCGGAAAGCAAGAGGTCTACCCCGACAGGAGGCAACAGGTCTAGCCCGGTTGAGGCGCCGACCACCACTAAGGCGGCGGAAGGCACAGGTCTACCCCGACGGAGGCAACGATTACCTGGCTGAGGTTGCGTTCCTATGCCTATGGCCAGCGGAGGCAACAGATCTACCCGACAGGAGGCAAAGGTCTAGCCCGGCCGAGGCGCCGTAACTTGCTCAGGCCGGCGGAAGGGTAACAGGTCTACCCCGACAGGAGGCAACAGATCTAGACCGGCCGCGGCGCCGTCCCACGCTAAGGCCGGCGGAAGGCAACAGCTCTACCCTGACAGGAGGCAAAAGGTCAAGCCCGTCCAAGGCGCCGTCCCACCGCTAAGGCCGGGGAAGGCAACAGGTCTACCCTGTCAGGAGGCAACAGGTGTACCCGGGGGAGGAGCGTCCATGCCTAAGACCGGCGGAAGGCAACAGGTCTACCCCGAGAGGATGGGCAACAGGTCTACCCGGCGGAGGCGCCGTCCCACGCTAAGGCCGGCGGAAGGCAACAGGTCTACACGACAGGAGGCAACAGGTCTACCACGGCCGAGGCGCCGTCCCACGCTAAGGCGGCGGAAGGCAAACAGGTCTACCCGACAGGAGGCAAAGGTCAAGCCCCGTCAAGGCGCCGTTCCCACGCTAAGGCGGCGGAAGGCAACAGGTCTACCCCGACAGGAGGCAAAGGTGTACCCGGCCGAGGCGCCGTCCCACCGCTAAGGCCAGCGGAAGGAAAACAGGTCTCCCCCGAAAGGGCAACAGGTCTAGCCCGACAGGAGGAACAGGTTAGCCGGTTGAGGCGCATAACACGCTAAGGCGGCGGAAGGAAACAGGTCTACCCCGACAGGAGGCAACAGGTCTACCAGGCCGAGGCGCCGTTCCACGCCTAAGGCGGGGGAAAGGGCAAACGGGGTCTCCCCCGACAGGAGGCAACAGGTCTAGCCCGGTGAGGCGCCGTCCCACCGCTATGGCCAGCAGAAGGCAACAGGTCTACCCAACAGGAGGCAACAGTTTAGCCTGGCCGAGGCGCCGTACCCCGCTAAGGCCGTGGAAGGAAACAGCTCTACCCGACAGGAGGCAACAGGTCTATCCCCGCGAGGCGCCGTCCACGTTAAGGCCGGCAGAAGGCAACAGGTCTACCCCGACAGGAGGCAACAGGTCTACCCTGGCAGAGGCGTGTCCCGCCTAAGGCCAGAGGAAGGCAAACAGGTCTACCCCGACAGGAGGCAACAGGTCTACCCGGCGAGGCCCGTCCAACCCTAAGGCGGTGGAAGGCAAAGGTCTACCCCGACAGGAGGCAACAGGTCTACCCGGCTGAGGCGCCGTCCACGCTCAGGCCAGCGGGAAAGAAGAGGTCTACCCCGACAGGAGGCAACAGGTTAGCCCGGCTGAGGCGCCGACCCACCACTAAGGCCGGCGGAAGGCAACAGGTCTACCCGACAGGAGGCAACAGATGTACCTGGTGGGGTTTGCCGTTCCATGCCTTATGGCCAGCGGAAGGCAACAGATCTACCCGACAGGATGGCAACAGGTCTAGCCGGCCGAGGCGCCGTAACATTGCTCAGGCGGCGGAAGGTAACAGGTCTACCCGACAGGAGGCAACAGATCTAGACCGGCCGCGGCGCCGTCCCCGCTAAGGCCGGCGGAAGGCAACAGCTCTACCCTGACAGGAGGCAAAGGTCAAGCCCGTCCAAGGCGCCGTCCCACCGCTAAGGCCGGCGGAAGGCAACAGGTCTACCCTGACAGGAGGCAACAGGTGTACCCGGGGAGGAGCCGTCCCATGCCTAAGACCGGCGGAAGGCAACAGGTCTACCCGACAGGAGGCAACAGGTCTACCCGGCCGGGGCGCCGTCCCACGCTAAGGCCGGCGGAAGGCAACAGGTCTACACCGACAGGAGGCAACAGGTCTACCACGGCCGAGGCGCCGTCCCACCGCTAAGGCGGCGGAAGGCAACAGGTCTACCCCGACAGGAGGCAACAGGTCAAGCCCGTCCAAGGCGCCGTCCCACGTTTAAGGCCGGCGGAAGGCAACAGGTCTACCCCACAGGAGGCAACGGTGTACCCGGCCGAGGCGCCGTCCCACCGCTAAGGCCAGCGGAAGGCAACAGGTCTACCCGGCCGAGGCGCCGTCCTCCTCTAAGGCCAGCGGAATGCAAAGGTTTACCCGACAGGAGGCAAACAGTTCTACCCGGCCGAGGCGCAGTCCCACGCCTAAATCCGGCGAAAGGCAACAGGTCTACCCCGTCAGGAGGCAACAGGTTACCCGGCCGAGGCGCGTCCCACGCTAAGGCCAGCGGAAGGCAACAGGTTACCCGACAGGAGGCAACAGGTCTAGCACCGGCCAAGGCGCCGTTCCACCGCTAAGGCGGCGGAAGGCAACAGGTCTACCCCGACAGGAGGCAACAGGTCTACCCGGCCAGAGGCGCCGTCCCACCGCAAGGCCGGCGCAAGGCAACAGGTCTACACCGACAGGAGGCAACAGGTCTTTGCCGGTCGATGCTCTGTCCCACCGCTAAGGCCGGCGGAAGGCAACAGGTCTACCCCGACAGGAGGCAACAGGTTAGCCGGCTGAGGTGCCGTCCCACGCCTAAGGCAGTGGAAGACAACAGGTCTACCCCGACAGGAGGCAACAGGTCTTGCCCGGTCGAGGCTCTGTCCCACCGCTAAGGCCGGCGGAAGGCAACAGGTCTACCCCGACAGGATGGCAACAGGTCTTGCCGGCCAAGGCGCTGTCTCACGCCTAAGACCGGCGGAAGGCAACAGGTCTACCGCACCAGGAGGCAACAGGTTTTACCCCGCCCGAGGCGTCGTCTCTCCGCTAAGGCCGGCGGAAGGCAACAGGTCTACCCAGACAGGAGGCAACAGGTCTACCCCAGCCGAGGCGCCATCCCACGCCTAAGGCCGGCGGAAGGCAACAGGTCTACCCCGACAGGAGGCAACAGGTCTAGCCCGGCCCTGAGGCGCCGACCACCGCTAAGGCCGGCGGAAGGCAACAGGTCTACCCCGACAGGAGGCAACAGGTCTAGCCCGGCCGAGGCGCCTTCCCACCGCTAAGGTTGTTGGAAGGCAACAGGTCTACCCCAACAGAAGTCAAAAGGTCTACCACGGCCGAGGCGCCGTCCCACGCCTAAGGCCGGCGGAAGGCAACAGGTCTACCCCGACAGGAGGCAACAGGTCTAGCCCGGCTGAGGCGCCGACCCACCGCTAAGGCCAGCGGAAGGCAACAGGTCTACCCCGACAGGAGGCAGCAGGTCTACCCCGGCCGAGGCGCCTTACCACGCTAAGGCCAGCGAAAACAAGTGGTCTACCCGACAGGAGGCAACAGGTCTAGCCTGGCCGAGGCGCCGTCTCAGCGCTAAGGCCGGTGGAAGGCAATAGGTCTACCCCGACAGGACGAAACAGGTCTAGCCCGGCTGAGGCGCCGTCCCACGCTAAGGCCGGCAGAGGGCAACAGGTCTACCCGAAAGGAGGCAACAGGTCTAGCCCGGACAAGGCGCCGTCCCACCGCTACGGCCGACAGAAGGTAACAGGTCTACCCCGACAGGAGGCAACAGGTATAGCCTGGCTGAGGTGCCGTCCCACCGCTAAGGCCGGCGGAAGGCAACAGGTCTACCCTGACAGGAGGCAACAGGTCTACCCCGGCCGAGGCGCCGTCCCACCGCTCAGGCCGGCGGAAGGCAACAGGTCTACCCCGACAGGAGGCAACAGGTCTACCCCAGCCGAAGCGCCGTTCCACGCCTAAGACCGGCTGAACGCAACAGGTCTACCCGACAGGAGGCAACAGATCTACCCTGGCTGAGGTGCCGTTCCATGCCTATGGCCAGCGGAAGGCAACAGATCTACCCCGACAGGAGGCAACAGGTCTAGCCCGGCCCGAGGCGCCGTAACATTGCTCAGGCCGGCGGAAGGTAACAGGTCTACCCGACAGGAGGCAACAGATCTAGACCGGCCGAGGCGCCGTCCCACCGCTAAGGCCGGTGGAAGGCAACAGCTCTACCCTGACAGGAGGCAAAAGGTCAAGCCCCGTCCAAGGCGCCGTCCCACCGCTAAGGCCGGCGGAAGGCAACAGGTCTACCCTGCAGGAGGCAACAGGTGTACCCGGCGGAGGAGCCGTCCCATGCTAAGACCGGCGGAAGGCAACAGGTCTACCCCGACAGGAGACAACAGGTCTACCCCGGCGGAGGCGCCGTCCCACCGCTAAGGCCGGCGGAAGGCAACAGGTCTACACCGACAGGAGGCAACAGGTCTACCACGGCCGAGGCGCCGTCCCACCGCTAAGGCCGGCGGAAGGCAACAGGTCTACCCCGACAGGAGGCAACAGGTCAAGCCCCGTCCAAGGCGCCGTCCCACGGCTAAGGCCGGCGGAAGGCAACAGGTCTACCCGACAGGAGGCAACAGGTGTACCCCGGCCGAGGCGCCGTCCCACCGCTAAGGCCGGCGGAAGGCAACAGGTCTACCCCGGCCGAGGCGCCGTCCCTCCGCTAAGGCCAGCGGAATGCAACAGGTTTACCCCGACAGGAGGCAACAGGTCTACCCCGGCCGAGGCGCAGTCCCACGCCTAAATCCGGCGAAAGGCAACAGGTCTACCCCGTCAGGAGGCAACAGTCTACCCCGGCCGAGGCGCCGTCCCACCGCTAAGGCCAGCGGAAGGCAACAGGTCTACCCCGACAGGAGGCAACAGGTCTAGCCCGGCCAAGGCGCCGTTCCACCGCTAAGGCCGGCGGAAGGCAACAGGTGTACCCCGACAGGAGGCAACAGGTCTACCCGGCAGAGGCGCCGGCCCACCGCTAAGGCCGGCGCAAGGCAACAGGTCTACCCCGACAGGAGGCAACAGGTCAAGCCCGGCCGAGGCGCCGTCCCACCGCTACGGCCGGCGGAAGGCAACAGGTCTACCCGACAGGAGGCAACAGGTCTACCCGGCCGACGTGCCGTCCCGCCGCTCAGGCCATCGGAAGGCAACAGGTCTACCCAGACAGGAGGCAACAGGTCTACCCCGGCCGAGGCGCCGTCCCACGCCTAAGGCCGGTGGAAGGCAACAGGTCTACACCGACAGGAGGCAACAGGTCTTGCCCGGTCGAGGCTCTGTCCCACCGCTAAGGCCGGCGGAAGGCAACAGGTCTACCCCGACAAGAGGCAACAGGTATAGCCCGGCTGAGGTGCCGTCCCACGCCTAAGGCCAGTGGAAGGCAACAGGTCTACCCCGACAGGAGGCAACAGGTCTTGCCCGGTCGAGGCTCTGTCCCACCGCTAAGGCCGGCGGAAGGCAACAGGTCTACCCCGACAGGAGGCAACAGGTCTTGCCCGGCCAAGGCGCTGTCTCACGCCTAAGACCGGCGGAAGGCAACAGGTCTACCGCACCAGGAGGCAACAGGTCTACCCGCCGAGCGCCGTCTCTCCGCTAAGGCCGGCGGAAGGCAACAGGTCTACCCAGACAGGAGGCAACAGGTCTACCCCGGCCGAGGCGCCATCCCACGCCTAAGGCCGGCGGAAGGCAACAGGTCTACCCGACAGGAGGCAACAGGTCTAGCCCGGCTGAGGCGCCGACCCACCGCTAAGGCCGGCGGAAGGCAACAGGTCTACCCCGACAGGAGGCAACAGGTCTAGCCCGGCCGAGGCGCCTTCCCACCGCTAAGGTTGTTGGAAGGCAACAGGTCTACCCCAACAGAAGTCAAAAGGTCTACCACGGCCGAGGCGCCGTCCCACCACTAAGGCCGGCGGAAGGCAACAGGTCTACCCCGACAGGAGGCAACAGGTCTAGCCCGGCTGAGGCGCCGACCCACCGCTAAGGCCAGCGGAAGGCAACAGGTCTACCCCGACAGGAGGCAGCAGGTCTACCCCGGCCGAGGCGCCTTACCACCGCTAAGGCCAGCGAAAACAAGTGGTCTACCCCGACAGGAGGCAACAGGTCTAGCCTGGCCGAGGCGCCGTCTCAGCGCTAAGGCCGGTGGAAGGCAACAGGTCTACCCGACAGGACGAAACAGGTCTAGCCCGGCTGAGGCGCCGTCCCACCGCTAAGGCCGGCAGAGGGCAACAGGTCTACCCGAAAGGAGGCAACAGGTCTAGCCCGGACAAGGCGCCGTCCCATCGCTACGGCCGGCAGAAGGTAACAGGTCTACCCCGACAGGAGGCAACAGGTATAGCCTGGCTGAGGTGCCGTCCCACCGCTAAGGCCGGCGGAAGGCAACAGGTCTACCCTGACAGGAGGCAACAGGTCTACCCCGGCCGAGGCGCCGTCCCACCGCTCAGGCCGGCGGAAGGCAACAGGTCTACCCCGACAGGAGGCAACAGGTCTACCCCAGCCGAAGCGCCGTTCCACGCCTAAGACCGGCTGAACGCAACAGGTCTACCCCGACAGGAGGCAACAGGTCTAGCCTGGCCGAGGCGCCGTCTCACCGCTAAGGCCGGCGGAAGGCAACAGGTCTACCCCGACAGGAGGCAACAGATCTACCCCGGCCGAGGCACCGTCCCACCGCTAAGGCCGGCGGAAGGCAGCAGGTCTACCCCGACAGGAGGCAACAGGTCTACCCAGCGGAGGCGCCGTCCCACTGCTTAGGCCGTCGGAAGGCAACAGCTCTACCCCGACAGGAGGCAACAGGTCTAGCCCCGCCGAGGCGCCGTCCCACCGCTAAGGCCGGCGGAAGGCAACAGGTCTACCCCGACAAAAGGCAACAGGTCTAGCCCGGCAGAGGCACCGTCCCACGCCTAAGGCCGGTGGAAGGCAACAGGTCTACCCGACAGGAGGCAACAGGTGTACCCCGGCGGAGGAGCCGTCCCATGCCTAAGACCGGCGGAAGGCAACAGGTCTACCCCGACAGGAGGCAACAGGTCTACCCCGGCGGAGGCGCCGTCCCACCGCTAAGGCCGGCGGAAGGCAACAGGTCTACACCGACAGGAGGCAACAGGTCTACCACGGCCGAGGCGCCGTCCCACCCTAAGGCCGGCGGAAGGCAACAGGTCTACCCCGACAGGAGGCAACAGGTCAAGCCCCGTCCAAGGCGCCGTCCCACGGCTAAGGCCGGCGGAAGGCAACAGGTCTACCCCGACAGGAGGCAACAGGTGTACCCCGGCCGAGGCGCCGTCCCACCGCTAAGGCCGGCGGAAGGCAACAGGTCTACCCCGGCCGAGGCGCCGTCCCTCCGCTAAGGCCGGCGGAATGCAACAGGTTTACCCTGACAGGAGGCAACAGTTCTACCCCGGTCGAGGCGCAGTCCCACGCCTAAATCCGGCGAAAAGCAACAGGTCTACCCCGTCAGGAGGCAACAGGTCTACCCCGGCCGAGGTGCCGTCCCACCGCTAAGGCCGGCGCAAGGCAACAGGTCTACCCCGACAGGAGGCAACAGGTCTACCCCGGCCGAGGCGCTGTCCCACCGCTAAGGCCGGCGCAAGGCAACATGTCTAACCCGACAGGAGGCAACAGGTCTACCCCGGCCGACCTGCCGTCCCGC
>CM063307.1:3819830-3853283 GCA_032173965.1 Sitta carolinensis
GCTCGGGTAGACCTGTTGCCTTCTCTCGGGGTAGACTGGTTGCCATCGGCCAAGTAGACCGGCTGCCGTCTGCCGGCCTTAGGCGTGGGACGTCTCGGCTGGGCTAGACCTGTTGCCTCATGTTGGTCTTCACCGGTTGCCGTCCGCCGGGGTAGACCTGCTATCGTTTGCCAGCCTTCGGGGTGTAATGGCAAGGCCATGGTAGACCTCTTGCCTCCTGTCAGGGCAGACCTGTTGCCTCCTGTCGGGGTAGACTGGTTGTTGTCCACCAGATTAGACCTCTTGCCTTCTGTCGGGTTAGACCGGTTGCCTTCCAACGGGGTAGACTTCTTGCCTCCTGTTGGGGTAGACCGGCTGCCATCGCCGCGGTAGACCTCCTGCCGTCCGCCAGCATTAGGGGTGGGACGGTGCCGCCGGGGTAGACCTGTTGCCTCCTGTCGGGTTAGGCCAATTGCCATCCACTGAAATAGACCTGCTGCCGTCTGCCGGCCTTAGGCATGGGACAGCGCAGCTCGGGTAGACCTGTTGCATCCCGTTGGGGTAGACCGGTTGCTGTCCGCCGGGATAGACCTGATGCCGTCCGCCGTTCTTAAGGGTAGGACGTCGCGAACGGGGTAGACCTGTTGCCTCCTGTCGGGGTAGACTGGTTACTGTCTGCCGGGGTAGACCTGTTGCCTCCTTTCCGGGTAGACCTTTTGCCTCCTGCCGGGTAGACCTGTTGCCTTCTGTCGGGGTAGACCTGTTGCCTCTTGTCGGGGTAGACCTGTTGCCGCCTGTTGGGGAAGACTTCCTGTCGTCCGCCAGCCCTATCGTTGGGACGGCGCCTCCGGGGTAGACCTCTTGCCTCCTGTCGGGGTAGACCGGTTGCCGTCCGACGGCGTAGACCTGTTGCCTCCAGACGGGGTAGACCGGTTG
The DNA here is from genome assembly GCA_032173965.1 of Sitta carolinensis. Classification (NCBI taxonomy): domain Eukaryota; kingdom Metazoa; phylum Chordata; class Aves; order Passeriformes; family Sittidae; genus Sitta; species Sitta carolinensis. The sequence goes on from CM063307.1 coordinate 3,820,746, forward strand.
CCGTCTGCGGACCTTCAAGTCGGGTGGGGCCACTTGGCTAGACCTGTTGCCTTTTGTCGGGGAAGACCGGTTGCCGTCTGCCGGGGTAGACATGTTACCTCCTGTTGGGGTAGATGTCTTGCCTCCTGTTTGGGTACACCTGCTGCTGTCTGCCGTCATTAGGGGTGGGACGGCGCCGCCAGGGTAGACCTGTTGCCGCCTGTTGGGGTAGACAGGTTGCCGTAAGCCAGGGTAGACCTGTTGTCTCTTGTCGGGGTAGACCACATACCGTTCGCCGGGGTAGACCTCTGTCCTCCTGTCGGGGTAGACCTGTTGCCTCCTGTCAATGTAGACCTGTTGCCTCCTGTCAGATTAGACCTGCTGCTGTCCACCGTCCTTAGGGGTGCGATGGCGCCGCCGCAATAGACCTGTTGCCTCCTGTCGACGTAGACCGGTTGCCGTCCGCCGGGGTAGACCTGCTGACGTTTGCCGGACTTCGGGGTGGAACGGCGAGGCCGTGGTAGACCTCTTGCCTCCTGTCAGGGCAGACCTGTTGCCTCCTGTTGGGGTAGACTGGTTGTTGTCCACCGGATTAGACCTCTTGCCTTCTGTCGGGTTAGACCGGTTGCCTTCCAACAGGGTAGAATTCTTGCCCCCTGTCGGGGTAGACCGGCTGCCATCCCCGCGGTAGACCTCCTGCTGTCCGCCGGCATTAGGAGTGGGACGGTACTGCCGGGGTAGACCTGTTGCCTCCTGTCGGGTTAGGCCGGTGGCCATCCACTGGAATAGACCTGCTGCCGTCTGCCGGCATTAGGCATGGGACAGCGCGGCTCGGGTAGACCTGTTGCGTCCCCTTGGGGTAGACCGGTTGCTGTCCGCCGGGGTAGACCTGCTGCCGTCCGCCGTCCTTAGGGGTAGGACGTCGCGAACGGGGTAGACCTGTTGCCTCCTGTCGGGGTAGACTGGTTGTTGTCCACCGGATTAGACCTCTTGCCTTCTGTCGGGTTAGACCGGTTGCCTTCCAACGGGGTAGACTACTTCCCTCCTGTCGGGTTAGACCGGCTGCCATCGCCACGGTCGACCTCCTGCCATCCGCCGGCATTAGGAGTGGGACGGTACCGCCGGGGTAGACCTGTTGCCTCCTGTCGGGTTAGGCCGGTTGCCATCCACTGGAATAGACCTGCTGCCGTCTGCCGGCCTTAGGCATGGGACAGCGCGGCTCGGGTAGACCTGTTGGGTCCCCTTGGGGTAGACCGGTTGCTGTCCGCCGGGGTAGACCTGCTGCCGTCCGCCGTCCTTAGGGGTAGGACGTCGCGAACGGGGTAGACCTGTTGCCTCCTGTCAGGGTAGACTGGTTAGTGTCCGCCGGTGTAGACCTGTTGCCTCCTTTCCGGGTAGACCTTTTGCCTCCTGCCAGGTAGAGCTGTTGCCTTCTGTCGGGGTAGACCTGTTGCCTCCTGTAGGGATAGACCTGTTGCCGCCTGTTGGGGAAGACTTGCTGTCGTCCGCCAGCCTTATCGTTGGGACGGCGCCACCGGGGTAGACCTGTTGCCTCCTGTCAGGGTAGACCGGTTGCCGTCTGCCGACCTTCAAGTCGGGCGGGGCCGCTTGGCTAGACCGATTGCATTTTGTCTGGGAATACCGGTTGCCGTCTGCCGGGGTACACTTGTTAACTCCTGTTGGGGTAGACGTCTTGCCTCCTGTTTGGGTACACCTGCTGCTGTCTGCCGGCATTAGGGGTGGGACGGCGCCACCAGGGTAGACCTGTTGCCGCCTGTTGGGGTAGACAGGTTGCCGTAAGCCAGGATAGACCTGATGTCTCCTGTCGGGGTAGACCACATACCGTCCGCCAAGGTAGACCTCTGTCCTCCTGTCGGGGCAGACCTGTTGCCTTCTGTCGGGGTAGACCTGTTGCCTCCTGTAGGGATAGACCTGTTGCCGCCTGTTGGGGAAGACTTGCTGTCGTCCGCCAGCCTTATCGTTGGGACGGCGCCACAGGGGTAGACCTGTTGCCTCCTGTCGGGGTAGACCGGTTGTCGTCTGCCGACCTTCAAGTCGGGCGGGCCGCTTGGCTAGACCTATTGCATTTTGTCTGGGAAGACCGGTTGCCATCTGCCGGGGTACACTTGTTAACTCCTGTTGGGGTAGACGTCTTGCCTCCTGTTTGGGTACACCTGCTGCTGTCTGCCGTCATTAGGGGTGGGACGGCGCCGCCAGGGTAGACCTGTTGCCGCCTGTTGGGGTAGACAGGTTGCCGTAAGCCAGGGTAGACCTGTTGTCTCTTGTCGGGGTAGACCACATACCGTTCGCCGGGGTAGACCTCTGTCCTCCTGTCGGGGTAGACCTGTTGCCTCCTGTCAATGTAGACCTGTTGCCTCCTGTCAGATTAGACCTGCTGCTGTCCACCGTCCTTAGGGGTGCGATGGCGCCGCCGCAATAGACCTGTTGCCTCCTGTCGACGTAGACCGGTTGCCGTCCGCCGGGGTAGACCTGCTGACGTTTGCCGGACTTCGGGTGGAACGGCGAGGCCGTGGTAGACCTCTTGCCTCCTGTCAGGGCAGACCTGTTGCCTCCTGTTGGGGTAGACTGGTTGTTGTCCACCGGATTAGACCTCTTGCCTTCTGTCGGGTTAGACCGGTTGCCTTCCAACAGGGTAGAATTCTTGCCCCCTGTCGGGGTAGACCGGCTGCCATCCCCGCGGTAGACCTCCTGCTGTCCGCCGGCATTAGGAGTGGGACGGTACTGCCGGGGTAGACCTGTTGCCTCCTGTCGGGTTAGGCCGGTGGCCATCCACTGGAATAGACCTGCTGCCGTCTGCCGGCATTAGGCATGGGACAGCGCGGCTCGGGTAGACCTGTTGCGTCCCCTTGGGGTAGACCGGTTGCTGTCCGCCGGGGTAGACCTGCTGCCGTCCGCCGTCCTTAGGGGTAGGACGTCGCGAACGGGGTAGACCTGTTGCCTCCTGTCGGGGTAGACTGGTTGTTGTCCACCGGATTAGACCTCTTGCCTTCTGTCGGGTTAGACCGGTTGCCTTCCAACGGGGTAGACTACTTCCCTCCTGTCGGGTTAGACCGGCTGCCATCGCCACGGTCGACCTCCTGCCATCCGCCGGCATTAGGAGTGGGGACGGTACCGCCGGGGTAGACCTGTTGCCTCCTGTCGGGTTAGGCCGGTTGCCATCCACTGGAATAGACCTGCTGCCGTCTGCCGGCCTTAGGCATGGGACAGCGCGGCTCGGGTAGACCTGTTGGGTCCCCTTGGGGTAGACCGGTTGCTGTCCGCCGGGGTAGACCTGCTGCCGTCCGCCGTCCTTAGGGGTAGGACGTCGCGAACGGGGTAGACCTGTTGCCTCCTGTCAGGGTAGACTGGTTAGTGTCCGCCGGTGTAGACCTGTTGCCTCCTTTCCGGGTAGACCTTTTGCCTCCTGCCAGGTAGAGCTGTTGCCTTCTGTCGGGGTAGACCTGTTGCCTCCTGTAGGGATAGACCTGTTGCCGCCTGTTGGGGAAGACTTGCTGTCGTCCGCCAGCCTTATCGTTGGGACGGCGCCACCGGGGTAGACCTGTTGCCTCCTGTCAGGGTAGACCGGTTGCCGTCTGCCGACCTTCAAGTCGGGCGGGGCCGCTTGGCTAGACCGATTGCATTTTGTCTGGGAATACCGTTGCCGTCTGCCGGGGTACACTTGTTAACTCCTGTTGGGGTAGACGTCTTGCCTCCTGTTTGGGTACACCTGCTGCTGTCTGCCGGCATTAGGGTGGGACGGCGCCACCAGGGTAGACCTGTTGCCGCCTGTTGGGGTAGACAGGTTGCCGTAAGCCAGGATAGACCTGATGTCTCCTGTCGGGGTAGACCACATACCGTCCGCCAAGGTAGACCTCTGTCCTCCTGTCGGGGCAGACCTGTTGCCTTCTGTCGGGGTAGACCTGTTGCCTCCTGTAGGGATAGACCTGTTGCCGCCTGTTGGGGAAGACTTGCTGTCGTCCGCCAGCCTTATCGTTGGGACGGCGCCACAGGGGTAGACCTGTTGCCTCCTGTCGGGGTAGACCGGTTGTCGTCTGCCGACCTTCAAGTCGGGCGGGGCCGCTTGGCTAGACCTATTGCATTTTGTCTGGGAAGACCGGTTGCCATCTGCCGGGTACACTTGTTAACTCCTGTTGGGGTAGACGTCTTGCCTCCTGTTTGGGTACACCTGCTGCTGTCTGCCGTCATTAGGGGTGGACGGCGCCGCCAGGGTAGACCTGTTGCCGCCTGTTGGGGTAGACAGGTTGCCGTAAGCCAGGGTAGACCTGTTGTCTCTTGTCGGGGTAGACCACATACCGTTCGCCGGGGTAGACCTCTGTCCTCCTGTCGGGGTAGACCTGTTGCCTCCTGTCAATGTAGACCTGTTGCCTCCTGTCAGATTAGACCTGCTGCTGTCCACCGTCCTTAGGGGTGCGATGGCGCCGCCGCAATAGACCTGTTGCCTCCTGTCGACGTAGACCGGTTGCCGTCCGCCGGGGTAGACCTGCTGACGTTTGCCGGACTTCGGGGTGGAACGGCGAGGCCGTGGTAGACCTCTTGCCTCCTGTCAGGGCAGACCTGTTGCCTCCTGTTGGGTAGACTGGTTGTTGTCCACCGGATTAGACCTCTTGCCTTCTGTCGGGTTAGACCGGTTGCCTTCCAACAGGGTAGAATTCTTGCCCCCTGTCGGGGTAGACCGGCTGCCATCCCCGCGGTAGACCTCCTGCTGTCCGCCGGCATTAGGAGTGGGACGGTACTGCCGGGGTAGACCTGTTGCCTCCTGTCGGGTTAGGCCGGTGGCCATCCACTGGAATAGACCTGCTGCCGTCTGCCGGCATTAGGCATGGGACAGCGCGGCTCGGGTAGACCTGTTGCGTCCCCTTGGGTAGACCGGTTGCTGTCCGCCGGGGTAGACCTGCTGCCGTCCGCCGTCCTTAGGGGTAGGACGTCGCGAACGGGGTAGACCTGTTGCCTCCTGTCGGGGTAGACTGGTTGTTGTCCACCGGATTAGACCTCTTGCCTTCTGTCGGGTTAGACCGGTTGCCTTCCAACGGGGTAGACTACTTCCCTCCTGTCGGGTTAGACCGGCTGCCATCGCCACGGTCGACCTCCTGCCATCCGCCGGCATTAGGAGTGGGACGGTACCGCCGGGGTAGACCTGTTGCCTCCTGTCGGGTTAGGCCGGTTGCCATCCACTGGAATAGACCTGCTGCCGTCTGCCGGCCTTAGGCATGGGACAGCGCGGCTCGGGTAGACCTGTTGGGTCCCCTTGGGGTAGACCGGTTGCTGTCCGCCGGGGTAGACCTGCTGCCGTCCGCCGTCCTTAGGGGTAGGACGTCGCGAACGGGGTAGACCTGTTGCCTCCTGTCAGGGTAGACTGGTTAGTGTCCGCCGGTGTAGACCTGTTGCCTCCTTTCCGGGTAGACCTTTTGCCTCCTGCCAGGTAGAGCTGTTGCCTTCTGTCGGGGTAGACCTGTTGCCTCCTGTAGGGATAGACCTGTTGCCGCCTGTTGGGGAAGACTTGCTGTCGTCCGCCAGCCTTATCGTTGGGACGGCGCCACCGGGGTAGACCTGTTGCCTCCTGTCAGGGTAGACCGGTTGCCGTCTGCCGACCTTCAAGTCGGGCGGGGCCGCTTGGCTAGACCGATTGCATTTTGTCTGGGAATACCGGTTGCCGTCTGCCGGGGTACACTTGTTAACTCCTGTTGGGGTAGACGTCTTGCCTCCTGTTTGGGTACACCTGCTGCTGTCTGCCGGCATTAGGGGTGGGACGGCGCCACCAGGGTAGACCTGTTGCCGCCTGTTGGGGTAGACAGGTTGCCGTAAGCCAGGATAGACCTGATGTCTCCTGTCGGGGTAGACCACATCCCGTCCGCCAAGGTAGACCTCTGTCCTCCTGTCGGGGCAGACCTGTTGCCTTCTGTCGGGGTAGACCTGTTGCCTCCTGTAGGGATAGACCTGTTGCCGCCTGTTGGGGAAGACTTGCTGTCGTCCGCCAGCCTTATCGTTGGGACGGCGCCACAGGGGTAGACCTGTTGCCTCCTGTCGGGGTAGACCGGTTGCCGTCTGCCGACCTTCAAGTCGGGCGGGGCCGCTTGGCTAGACCTATTGCATTTTGTCTGGGAAGACCGGTTGCCATCTGCCGGGGTACACTTGTTAACTCCTGTTGGGGTAGACGTCTTGCCTCCTGTTTGGGTACACCTGCTGCTGTCTGCCGGCATTAGGGGTGGGACGGCGCCGCCAGGGTAGACCTGTTGCCGCCTGTTGGGGTAGACAGGTTGCCGTAAGCCAGGGTAGACCTGTTTCCTTCTGTCGGGGTAGACTGGTTGTTGTCCACCGGATTAGACCTGTTGCCTTCTGTCGGGTTACACAGGTAGCCTTCCAACGGGGTAGACTTCTTGCCTCCTGTTGGGGAAGACCGGCTGCCATCGCCGCGTTAGACCTCCTGCCGTCTGCCGGCATTAGGGGTGGGACGGTGCCGCCAGGGTAGATCTGTTGCCTCCTGTCGGGGTAGACCCGCTGTCATCCGCCTGTCTTAGTGTTGGGACATTGCCGCCGGGGTAGACCTGTTGCCTCCTGTCAGAGTCGACCGGTTGCTATCCTCCATGGTTGACCTGCTGCCGTCCGCCGGACTTTAGGGTGGAACAGCGCCGTCAAGATAGACCTGTTGCCTCCTGTCAGGGTAGACTGGTTGTTGTCCACCGGGGTTCATTTTTTGCCTCCTGTTGGGGAAGACAGGTTGCCGTCCAACAGGGTAGACCTGTTGACTCATGTCGTGGCAGACCGTTTGCCATCCGCTAAAATAGACCTGCTGCCGTCCGCCGGCCTTAGGGGTGGGGTGAGGCGGCTGTGGTACACTTGTTGCCTCCTTTTGGGGTAGACCGGTTGACATCCAGCAGGGTAGACCTGTTGCCTCCTGTCAGGGTTGACCGGATGCCATCCGCCGAGTAGACCTGTTGCCTCCTGTCGGGGAAGACCGGTTGCCATCTGCCGGGGTAGACCTGTTGGTTCCTGTCGGGTTGTACTGGTTGCCGTCCGCTGCGGTAGACCTGTTGCATCCAGTCGGGGTAGACCGGCTGCAGTCTGCCAGCCTTCGGGGTTGGCCGGCGCCGCTTGGGTAGACCTGTTGCCTTTTGTCGGGGTAGATCGGTTGCCGTCCGCCGGGGTAGACCTGCTGCCTTCTGCCGGCCTTCGGGGTGGAACGGCGAGGCCGTGGTAGACCTGTTGCCTCCTGTCAGGGTAGACCTGTTGCCTCCTATCAGGGTAGACCTGCTACCGTCCGCCGGGGTAGATCTCTGTCCTCCTGTCAGGTTAGGCCGGTTGCTATCCACCGGAATAGACCTGCTGCCGTCTGCCGGCCTTAGGCATGGGACAGCGCGGCTCGGGTAGACCTGTTGCATCCCGTCGGGGTAGACCGGTTGCTGTCCACCGGGGTAGACCTGCTGCCGTCCGCCGTCCTTAGGGGTAGGACGTTGCGAAAAGGGGTAGACCTGTTGCCTCCTGTCGGGTTAGACTAATTACCGTCCGCCGGGGTAGACCTGTTGCCTCCTTTCCTGGTACACCTTTTGCCTCCTGTCGGGGTAGACCTGCTGCTGTCTGCAGGCATTAGGGGTGGGCCGGCGCCGCCAGGGTAGACCTGTTGCCTCCTGTTGGGGTAGATTGGTTGCCGTAAGCCAGGGTAGACCTGTTGCCTTCTGTCGGGGTCGACCTGTTGAGTACTGTCTGGGTAGACCGGTTGCCATCCGCCGGTGTAGACCTGCTGCTGTCCGCCGTCCTTAGGGTTGGGACGTTGCGGCCAGGGTAGACCTGTTGCCTCCTGTCAATGTAGACCTGTTGCCTCCTGTCAATGTAGACCTGTTGCCTCCTATTGGATTAGACCTGCTGCTGTCCTTCGTCCTTAGGGGTGCGATGGCGCCGCCGCAATAGACCTGTTGGCTCCTGTCGAGGTAGACCGGTTGCTGTCCCCGGGGCAGACCTGCTGCCGTCCGCCGGACTTCAGGGTGGAACAGCGCGGCCGGGGTAGATCTGTTGCCTCCTGTCGGGGTAGACCTGCTGTCATCCACCTGTCTTAGTGTTGGGACATCGCAGCCGGGGTAGACCTGTTGCCTCCTTGTCCTAGTTTAGGGCAAATCTGGGAGAAAACCTCCAAACGAAGATCCCTCCGGAGAGCAAACCCACACGGCCCCTCCCCCCAGCTGGTTCGGGAATGATTCCTCGGAGAGAAGTGGAAAGAACCTGTTTATTTAACAGGCACAGCCCCCCCCCCCCCCCCCCTCAGTACACAAAATGAACAATACCAGATGACAACACTTTTTCACAGCTCTGAAAAAGAGATGACAAATGCAGCGAGTCTCTCTTGGGGGTGGTCGCTCTGCTGTCACTCCCTCCGGCGCTGGGGATGGCTGCTGCCGGCCACAAGGTGTTCTCAGGTCCCAGTCCGGAGCAGGTCCCAGTAGTTACAAGAAGAAAAGGAAAAAAGAGAAAAAACAAAGCAAGAGCAAAGCGAAGCAGGAGCAAAAGCAGCAGCCAGAGCTAGAGTCAAGGAGAAAAAGAGAGCAGCAAAAAACAACAGCCACACTATGTACTGCCCCGTCTCTGTGTCCCGCCAGTCGTGGGGGGGAAGCAGGCAGATAACAGAACCAAAACAAAACATTTGTCCTTTAGAGCCAGTCTCACAGGCACAGAACATAACATCCAACATAGCAGAACACACATAAATGGGGATACAAACATCACCCTAGGACATTCCACCCCTTATCCCTATATTATACTACCACACATCATACATTTTAAAACTTCCATCTGTCACTTGCTCAGACCTTCGACACTTACATGTTTCCTTCTCCATTTTTCACTTGCTCAGACCTTCGACACTTACACATTTTTTTTTATCTCATGTCTATATAGTTTGATGTACAGACAATGGCAGTATGCTCCAATAATATTGATCATCTTCACCCCACAATCAGATCTTCCTGAGGTACACATTGTGTTGATCCATCTCTTTGCATTACCCACCAGGTGCAACCTGGTCCCTGAGCAAAGACAACCCCACGGATGGGTTTGTCTTTACTCGAGGCAGACTTAATCTACACCGTCTTCCCTAACAAACCTTTGACATGCACCACTGGGACTTTATCTCCGTCTGCTGTATTCAATGACTCAGACTGGGCAGGACCTGCTCAGTTGGTGGAACCCCGAGTGTTAACTAACCAAGTGGCCTTTGCTAGATGCTGCTCCTAATTTTTGAATGATCCCCACCCAAGGACTTCAGCTGGGTTTTTAGTAATTTGTTGCACCTTTCTACTTTACCTGCAGCAGGTGCATGGTAGGGAATATGATACACCCACTCGATGCTATGTTCCCTAGCCCAGGTGTTGATAAGACTGTTCTTAAAATGAGTCCCATTGTCTGACTCAATTCTCTCAGGGGTACCATGCTTCCAAAGGACCTGCTTTTCAAGGCCCAGGATGGTGTTCCGGGCAGTGGCATGAGACGTAGGGTAGGTCTCCAACCATCCTGTGGTGGCTTCTACCATTGTGAGAACGTAGCGCTTGCCTTGACGTGTTTGGGGCAGTGTGATGTAGTCAACCTGCCAGGCCTCCCCATACTTGTATTTGGACCATCGCCCCCCATACCAGAGGGGCTTTACCCTTTTGGCCTGCTTGATGGCAGCACACGTCTCACAGTCGTGGATAACTTGAGAAATACTATCCATGGTTAAATCCACCCCTCGGTCTCGAGCCCACTTATAGGTGGCATCTTTACCCTGATGGCCTGAGGCATCATGGGCCCATCGAGCTAGGAACAACTCTCCCTTGTGTTCCCAGTCTAGATCTATCTTGGACACCCCTATCTTTGAAGCCTGATCTACCTGATTGTTGTTTTGGTGCTCCTCATTAGCTCTACTCTTGGGGACATGGGCATCTACATGGCGGACCTTCATAGGTAGCCTCCCTACTCTGGTAGCGATGTCTTTCCACTCTTCAGTAGCCCAAATTGGTTTTCCTCTACTTGCCAGTGAGCCTTTTTTCACATTTCCAGCCATCCCCACAGAGCATTGGCTACCATCCATGAATCAGTGTAGAGGTAGAGCTTTGGCCACCTCTCTCTTTCAGCAATGTCCAGGGCCAGTTGAACGGCTTTGAGCTCTGCAAGTTGGATCGACCCACCTTCTCCCTCAATGGCCTCTGCGACCTGTCGTGTGGGGCTCCAGACAGCTGCTTTCCACTTCCGGTTCATCCCTACAATACGACAGGAACCGTCAGTGAAAAGAGCATAGTGTGTTTCCTCTGGGGGCAGTTGGTTATATGGAGGAGCTTCTTGAGCCCGTGTCACTGGCTCTTCTTCTTCATCTCTGACATTAAAATTCTCACCTTTGGGCCAATTTGTAATTGCCTCCAGAATCCCAGGGCGATTTAGTTTACCTATATGGGCGCACTGTGTGAGAAGAGCAATCCACTTGCTCCATGTAGCACTGGTGGCATGGTGGGTAGAAGGAACCTTGTCTTTGAACATCCACCCCAGTACCGGTAGTCGGGGTGCCAGAAGGAGTTGCACTTCTGTACCAATCACTTCTGAGGCAGCTTGGACTCCTTCGTAAGCAGCTAAGATTTCTTTTTCTGTTGGAGTGTAGTTGGATTCAGACCCCCTGTAGCCTCGACTCCAAAATCCCAATGGTCGACCCTGAGTCTCCCCAGGCACCTTTTGCCAAAGGCTCCAGGACAGACCATGGCTCCCGGCTGCAGAGTAGAGCACATTCTTCACCTCTGGTCCTGTCCTGACTGGGCCAAGGGCTACCACATGAGCGATCTCCTGCTTAATCTGGGCAAAAGCTTGTTGCTGCTCAGGGCCCCAGTGGAAATCGTTCTTCTTGCGGGTGACCAGGTAAAGAGGGCTTACGATCTGACTGTACTCAGGAATGTGCATTCTCCAAAAACCTATGGCACCTAGGAAAGCTTGTGTCTCCTTCTTATTGGTTGGTGGAGACATAGCTGTAATCTTATTGATGACATCTGTAGGAATCTGACGCCGTCCATCTTGCCACTTTACTCCTAGGAACTGAATCTCACGAGCTGGTCCCTTGACTTTACTCTTTTTGATGGCGAAACCAGCTTTTAGGAGGATTTGGATAATTTTCTCTCCTTTCTCAAACACTTCTATTGCCGTGTTCCCCCACACAATGATGTCATCAATATACTGTAGATGTTCTGGAGCCTCACCCTTTTCTACTGCAGTCTGGATCAGTCCATGGCAGATGGTGGGACTGTGCTTCCACCCCTGGGGCAGTCAATTCCAAGTATACTGCACTCCCCTCCAGGTGAAAGCAAACTGAGGCCTGCATTCTGCTGCCAGAGGAATGGAGAAAAATGCATTTGCAATGTCAATAGTGGCATACCACTTCGCTGCCTTGGATTCCAGCTCGTACTGGAGCTCTAATATGTCTGGCACAGCAGCACTCAGCGGTGGAGTCACTTCATTCAATGCACGGTAGTCCACCGTCTATCTCCATTCTCCTTCAGATTTGCGCACAGGCCAGATGGGGCTGTTGAAGGGTGAGTGGGTTTTGCTGACCACCCCTTGGCTCTCCAGCTCTCGGATCATCTTATGGATGGGAATCACAGCATCTCGAGTTGTTCTGTACTGTCGACGATGCACTATGGAAGTAGCAATTGGTACCTGTTGCTCTTCTCCCTTCAGAAGTCCGACTGTAGATGGATTTTTGGACAGTCCAGGCAAAGTGTTCAGTTGCTGGATGCTCTCTGTCACTACAGCTGCTATCCCAAATGCCCACCTGAGTCCTTTTGGGTCTTTGAAATACCCACTTCGAAGATAATCTATGCCCAAAATACATGGGGCCTCTGGGCCAGTCACAATAGGGTGTTTCTTCCACTCATTTCCAGTCAAGCTCACATCAGCTTCCACCAAAGTGAAATCCTGCGATCCCCTGTCACACCAGCAATAGAAACAGATTCTGTCCCCACATGTCTTGATGGGATTAATGTGCACTGCGCACCAGTGTCAACTAAAGCTGTATACTCTCGTGGTTCCGATGTGCCAGGCCAACGAATCCACACGGTCCAGAAAACACGGTTTTCCCTAGCCTCTACCTGGCTAGAGGCAGGGCCCCTCTAAGCCTGGTTATCCTTCTTTCCTTGGGTATATGTTTTGGAGGTTCCTTCAAGGCGATTGGACATGTCATCATCATCATCATCATACCTGGCAGTTTGGCTACGGGCAACTGGAGCTGCTTTCCTTTTGGTGGAACTTCCTCTCTGATCCTTGTCTTCCTTCAATTCACGCACCCGTTGGGCCAGAGCAGCAGTTGGTTTTCCATCCCATCTCCTCATGTTTTCTCCACAATCACGCAGGAAGAACCACAGCTCAGCTCGTGGGGTGTATTTTCTCTCTCCATATGGGGAACGTCTGCGTTGGGTACCAGAGCCTCTGATCTGTACTGCTGAGATTTGGAGAAGGTCTTCTTTAATCTCCTCTCTGAGCTTCTTATGATTTTCTTCTATCTTGTCCTCTAATTTCTGCAGACGTGTTTCCACCGCTGCAATTCTGGCATGTGTTGGGCCATGCACAGCATCTGCGTAAGCTCGGAGCTTCTTTGCCATATCCAGCACAGTCTCATCCCTGTCATCCCTCTTCATTATGGCTAAAGCAGAGGCATATTCTTGTGGCCCAAGTCGTACCAGTTATCGCCACATCACAGACGTGCATGGTATCATGTCTGGATTCCTAGTTGTTATATCATCTGAGAAGATAATCTCTGCCACTGCCATTTCTCAGGCGTTGTATCCCTTGTTCTATGGTCTTCCACTGTGTTTGCTGCATATAAAGATCGTCTGCACAGAGGTATCTTTGTGCTACACTTTCCAAGACCCGTGCCCAGAGGCTGTGAGGGTTAACCCCCCTCATCATTCCTTGGTCGATGACAGGATCATGTGACAGGGATCCCAAATGCCTCGCTTCAGTGCCATCCAGAATTGTAGCCTCACCTGCAGCATCCCAAAGACGGACTAACCAACTAATTATGGATTCATCAGGTCGTTGAGTGTAGTCCTTCCGTAGGCCACGAAGGTCCTTCAGGGAAAAGGACTCAATATTGGCTTCTGATCTGGTACCTGTTGTTTTGACTCCTGATTTTATGTCAGGAGGTGTTGAGGGTCCTTCTCCTGTATCATCATCATCATCATCCACTGGTCGATCGGTCTTGTCTGTGCACTTCCCACTTCTAGTGCTAGTAGCAACAGCCATTGGTGGAGGCTTATTAGCTGCTGCCTTAGGCTCACTATCTGGTTTGGCTGCTGGCTTTGAGCCCAGGGTGTTTGCTGTAGCCTGAGTGACCGGGATAACTGCTGATTTATCTCCCTGCCCCCTTCCTCTGTCTGCTGCCCTACAGTATCTAGCAGTGTGCGATAAGCATATGCCAGGGCCCAGCTCACTGCAATGATCTTTCTCTCCTTAGGATCATCATGGTACTTCTCTTTCAGGTATTTCCCTACCTCAACTGGGTTCTGAATTTGTTCATGGGGAAAGTCCCAGGCTATAGGGTCAGAGAATTCCTTCAGGATTTGGCCCATATCCTCCCATTTCCCACACCACTCAGGATTTTTCACACATGGGTCTACTCCTGGGTCAGGGGTCTCATCACCCCGTCTAGAAATCTCAGCCCTCATTCTAGAGAAGCTGCGGACTGTATAATGGAAGCTTACTAGATTAAAGACCAGAAAGATAGTCTCTTTAACATTCAGGGGAAACTGAATATTCTCAAACAGTGATGTGACAAACTCAGAGGAGAAGAAGGAAAGCAAAGACTGAAAAGCCTCATCCCCTACTCCTCCTATAACAATCTGGGTAAATAACCATAGCCATGAACCATCCATACCTGGAACAGCCCCCAGCAGATTTATAAACTTCTTACAAATCACCACCACCAAGCCCAGCAGTATGGCTATTCTGGTCACTGCCCCTCTGCTGTAAAAGCTATGTATTAGGGACAATAGTAGAACTATTTGAGGATAAGCAAATAAACCTAGGGACCATAGAAGTATTATGATCTCAAAAAACCCTAGGGACCAGAAATACAGACAAGCCTTCACCCCAAGAGACATTATGAATTGAAAGCACATGACTATTAAATGCTTTATACCACCACCAAGTAGTAACAACCAAAATACACTCAAAACAGGGTTTTTCCACTCTCTCCCGAGCCTCGGGTTGGGCGCCAAATTTTGTCCTAGTTTAGGGCAAATCTGGGAGAAAACCTCCAAACGAAGATCCCTCCGGAGATCAAACCCACACGGCCCCTCCCCCCAGCCAGTTCGGGAATGATTCCTCGGAGAGAAGTGGAAAGAACCTGTTTATTTAACAGGCACAGCCCCCCCAGTACACAAAATGAACAATACCAGATGACAACACTCTTTCACAGCTCTGAAAAAAAGATGACAAATGCAGCAAGTCTCTCTTGGGCGTGGTCGCCCTGTTGTCACTCCCTCCGGCGCTGGGGATGGCTGCTGCTGGCCACAAGGTGTTCTCAGGTCCCAGTCCGGAGCAGGTCCCAGTAGTTACAAGAAAAAAAGAAAAAAAAGAGAAAAAAAACAAAGCAAGAGCAAAGCGAAGCAGGAGCAAAAGCAGCAGCCAGAGCTAGAGTCAAGGAGAAAAGAGAGCAGCAAAAAACAACAGCCACACTATGTACTGCCCCGTCTCTGTGTCCCGCCAGTCGTGGGGGGGAAGCAGGCTGATAACAGAACCAAAACAAAACATTTGTCCTTCAGAGCCAGTCTCACAGGCACAGAACATAACATCCAACGTAGCAGAACACACATAAATGGGGATACAAACATCACCCTAGGACAGTCCCCTTTGCCCCAGGGCCCTAATAAAGCACCGCATATAACGACTTCGGTTGTTATGTGTCTTTAATTTCTTTTATCGGGCAACAGTTTTCTGGCGACCGCGGAAGGACTCCGAAGGCTGCTGGGGCGGTTCGCGCTCTGATCTGCTCCAGGCCGGCACTGAGGGATTCTCGGGGAGCTATCGGTTCGTGCCCGACCCCTGCGCCTGACGGACAACTGCAGAAGGAAAGCCCGAAAGGTGCTTTATTCTTTTCTGGTTGGGTACCTGCCCATAAGACGAGGGGACAGACCCTCGCAGGGTTGGGTTAAGGACGTCCCGGTGGAAGCCTAGGCGCCGACCGTAAATCGCGGCGAAAGCCACGTAGGATTCGGCACTTGCCCCTCGCGGCGTCGAGAAGTGGCAAGTTGGTTGGTCTGGTTATTTTATTTTGGGTATGGTTGGATTTGTTGTGCTGTTGCTGTGTTTGATTGTGGTTTTTATTGTGTGTTACGCTGCTGCTATTGCTGCTGCTACTGTGCTGTATATTGGTTATTAAGATCTGTTGCTGAGTTGTTGTTTTGTCAGGGATAGGAAAGTATTTGTTGTAGAGTTGCAGTTTGTCAGGAAAGCATGATGCCATTTAAAACTTTTAAGGCTCTAGCCCGGGCTAATAGTAAAATACCTGAAAATACTCCGTTGGGATGCTTGTTGAAACGGCGGAAAAGTGAGGGGTTTTTCCAAGAACTAAGTAAAGATAAAATGATTGATTACTGTAATGTGTGGTGGCCTCAGTATGAAATCGGTGAGGTCTCATGGCCAGTAAATGGAAGCATAGATTATGCTGTAATATCACCTTTAATGAGTCTGCTGTGGGAGCAGGAAAAATGGGATGAGATACCTTATTTAGATTTGTTTTACGAGTTAAAACGAAAACCTGAATGGCAAACGGAGTGCGGTATACTGGTATTGAAACAAAATAACCAGAAATGTCAAGAATGCAAAGGGAGGTCTAGATGTGGTAAATGCTTAGCATACGGTTCTTGGCCAGAGGAAGATTTGTCTTTGTTAGTAGCTCCGAGCGCGCCGCCTGCCCCCCCGAATCGATCGCCACAGGGAATTAGCGAAGATGATGAAGAGGAAGGAGATGAGGGAGATGGGGAGGGATCAGAGATTGGGGTGCCCCTGTAGTCACTCGTACATCAGTCACTCTGAGATCAAACACTCCTTCCCCATTGCCCTCTCGGAGTATACAAAGAACTCCTTTGGCTGCAAGGACTAGACAGGGAAGGAGAAATCAGACTGAACCTCATCTGATTTCTCCTTTGCGGGAAGCAGTGGGACCCGAGGGGGAAAAGTGTATGTGAAAGTACCCTTTCCCCAGGAGATTTGCTTATTTGGAAACAATCGTCAGGAAATTATCGAGAGGATCCCGAACGGGTTGCTAGAGTAGTAAAAATGGTCATTAGAACCCAAGAACCAGACTGGAATGATATGCAGGTTTTGTTAGATACATTGATGAGTTCAACTGAGAAAGAAATGGTTCTGAAGGCTACAAAAGAAAGAGCTAGGGAAGCGCTGAGAATGCATTTGGCAAGCGGTACCGTGGCTGAATTAGTCCCCTGCGAAGATCCTGGGTGGGATCCTAATACCGATGAGGGAAGGCGAGCGATTAAAGATTTCAGGAATTTTTGCTGGAAGGGATTCGGACAGGGATGCCAAAAACTATAAACTGGTCGAAATTATACTCCGTAAGGCAGGAGAAGAACGAATCTCCCTCGGCATTTCTGGAAAGATTAAAAGAGGTGGCTCAGAAATTCACTAATTTAGATAGAGAAGAGGGGGTTGGGAAGTTGCAATTGGCAATGATTTTTATGGGACAGTCCCAGGAGGACATTCGGAAGAAATTGCAGAAGCCAGATGGAGAAGATAGTAGGAATTTGGATAAAATGCTTGATGTAGCTTGGAAAGTGTATAATAACAAAGAGAAAGAATCAGCCAAGAAGTTAGAGAAACAGCAGCAAGCTAATATTTTAGCGGTGATGCAACCGCAGTCGAGCGGAATGCGGGGGGGTCGTGGCCAAGGTGGGGGAAGAGGCAGAGGACGAGGAAGAGGAGGATTTCAAAACCAGGGGTTTGGATTTCCGAATCCAGGGTTTGGATTCCAACAACAGGGATTTCAACAAAGGGGACTAGACCCGAATCAGTGTGCATTCTGCCGGCAAATGGGGCATTGGAAAAATGAATGTCCTATCAGAGCAGGGATGGGAAATGGAGCGATGGGGAGCGGAGTGGCAGGGAATTTCCCCGCACAGTCGCAAGATGTCGCTCAAGCATTAGTTTTAGGCAACTATCAGACTCAAAGCTGACTAGAACGAGATCTCAAGGTAATATTAGAAGTGGATGGAAAGAAGCAAGAATTTACCGTTGATACTGGGGCAACTCATTCAGTTCTTAACAAACGGTTGGGACCACTTAGTAATGATACAGTCCAAGCAATTGGAGCAACAGGGCAATTGGAAGAAAGACCATTTTTACAACCATTAAGTTTAAAATTTGGGGCAAAGGAATTGGATCACCAATTTTTATATATGCCTAATTGTCCAAGTCCACTATTCGGCAGGGATTTATTGTCCTTGCTGAATGCAAGAATCATATTTGAAAATGGAAGAGTTAAAATAGAAACACCTGATAGTGAAATAGCAAAAATATTCATAGTAAAAGAATTAGATCCAGCTCCAATTCCGGAAGAAATTGAACAAGCAGTTGTGCCATGGGTATGGGAAGTCGGAATCCCTGGCAAATCAAAGGCTGCCCAGCCAGTTGTAGTAGAACTGAAGGAAGAAACACGCCCGGTACGGGTAAAACAATATCCAATTAAACTAGAAGCTAGGAAAGGGGTAGCACCTTTAATCACTCAGTTTCTCACCCTGGGAATTTTGCAGGAATGTGAATCAGAATACAATACCCCTATATTTTCGGTTCGAAAACCCAATGGTAAGTACAGACTAGTGCAGGATTTGAGGGCCATTAATAACATAGTAAAGGATATACATCCTGTAGTGGCAAACCCGTATACTTTGCTAACATCTGTATCGGAAAGGTTTAAATGGTTTACAGTGATTGATTTAAAAGATGCCTTCTTCTGCATCCCCTTGGCATTGGAAAGCAGAAAATACTTTGCTTTTGAGTGGGAGAACCCGGATTCAGGAAGGAAGAGACAACTTACTTGGACACAGTTGCCGCAAGGATTCAAGAATAGCCCCACAATTTTCGGGAACCAATTGGCGAAAGAACTGGAGGAATGGAAGATAGACCAGGTAAAAGATTCAGCTTTCTCTTACACAATTTTACAGTATGTAGATGACATTCTCCTAGCCACAGAAGAGAGAGAAGTTTGCCTGAAATTAACCATTGTTTTGTTGAACATGCTGGGACAAGCAGGGTATCGGGTCTCAAAAGAAAAAGCTCAATTGGTAAAAGAAAGTGTAATTTACCTGGGATGTGAAATTACTCAAGGACAGAGACGGTTGGGTGTCAACAGAATAGAAGCAATTTGTGCTATTCCCTTACCAAGGAATCATCAAGAATTAAGATCCTTTCTGGGAATGGTGGGCTGGTGTCGCTTGTGGATATTGAATTTTGGACTTTTAGCAAAACCATTATATGAAGCTTTGAAAGAACCACAATTGGAGTGGAATCAGCAACGGAAGAACGCATTCCGAAATTTGAAAAAGGCTCTGAAAGAAGCCCCCGCTTTGGGACTGCCGGATTTAGGTAAGGATTTTCAGTTGTATGTAAATGAAAGACAGAAGTTAGCTCTTGGAGTTCTCACACAGAGGCTGGGATCCTGGAAACGCCCGGTTGGGTACTTTTCAAAGCAATTAGATACTGTTAGTGCTGGATGGCCGCCATGCTTGCGGGCCGTTGCGGCCACAGTGATCCTGATTCAGGAAGCCAGGAAATTGACACTGGGGAAGAAGATTGAAGTATTTGTACCCCATATGGTACTGGCTGTCCTGGAACAAAAGGGGGTTCACTGGTTATCATCCAGCAGGATGCTACAGTATCAAGCAGTCCTGAGAGAACAGGACGACATTGATTTAAAAATAACTAACTGTATCAATCCAGCAGAATTTCTTCGCAGCGAAGCAGAAGGAGGAGAACTCGCTCATGACTGCGTAGAAACAATTGAGCAGGTATATGCGAGTCGCATCGATCTCAAGGATGTTCCCCTAGAAAATCCGGACTGGGAATTGTTCACAGATGGATCCAGCTCTGTAGAAAATGGAACCAGGTACGCGGGGTACGCAGTAGTCACTTTGACAGGAGTGATTGAAGCAAAAGCTCTAACCCCAGGAACGTTTGCACAAAGGGCAGAAGTTATTGCCCTGATCAGAGCCTTGACTCTCAGTACAGGAAAAAGGGTAAACATTTGGACTGATTCTAAATATGCTTTTAGTGTAATCCATATCTATGGAGCCCTTTGGAAAGAGAGAGGGCTTTTGAGTTCCCAGGGAACTACAATAAAATACCGAGAAGAAATATAAACCTTGTTGGATGCAGTACACAAGCCTGCTAAAGTTGCTGTTATGCATGTTAAAGGACATCAGAAAGAGGAAGGAAAAATGTTTCAAGGAAACCGCCTGGCAGATGCAGCTGCTAGGAGAGTGGCACAAGTAGTATGGACTCAAATGGCACTAATCCCAGTTAAGGTAAGCCCAGTGGCGCCACACATGACTGAAGAGCCCAAATACTCAGCAGATGATGAGAAACTAGCAACCTTTCTTGGGGCTCAGAAGAATTCTAAAGGATGGTATGTAACCGCTATGGGGCAAGTGATAGTTCCCACAAAAGTGATGAAAACAATATTAGAAACAGAGCATAACAAATGCCATTGGGGTGCAGAGGCATTGGTAAAATTTTTAAAACGAGACATTATTTCCAATCAGATGTTAACCTTAGCAAAACGGGTGAATGCCATGTGCCCAACTTGTCTGAGAAATAATCCAATAGTAAGAAAACAGAATGGCCCTAGACATGCTTTTACTGAAAGAACATGGAGTCTGTAGATATTTAAGTGACCGAATTGACCATTGTTATATCCATATTCCAAACGTTACAGTAAAAGTAGAAAAAGATATCTCTCAATAAAAGTCTGTTGAAACAAAGATGAAAGAAATTGAAAAAGAGGCAGAACACAATTGGATAGGAGCTTTGTTAAAATCAATGGGACTTCAGGTTTCTGGTTGGATCTCATCTATAATACAGTACATACTACTAATCCTGATATTGTTATTAACAATTTGGGGAGCATACAAGTGTGTTCTAGGGATTATCACAAAAGAAAGACGACAGACTCGTCGGCTGATGAAAGTGATGTCCCGAGGAAATGGACTGAACTTCCCTCCACCGCAGCATGAAGATGTTAAAGGTCAAGACAATCCAGTGTTCCAAGAAGAAGAATTTTAGAGTTGAGCATCCTTGCAAAGAGTTGAAGAATGCTCAAAAGGGGGGAATAATGTTGCAAATAAACTGAAAAATAAAGTAGTAGTAGTTTTGCTAAGGATTTGAATCGGGCCTAGTCAATGTTGTTAGATACTGTGTGTTGAGTGTTTGTAGTTTTAAGGCTGTAACTAAGTAACTAACTCTACCTAACTGTAACAGTCTTGAGAACAGTGCATAACAACTTTGTAAATAAGACATAATCTTTAGAGATAAGATTTATCTAAGAAGGATTCGTTTGAATGTAGAAAAACAATGCACCTAATCTAAGAAGGATTCGCTTGAATGTAGAAAAACAATGTATAGGTAAGAGAAGGATAGTGAGAAAGGTATAAAAACCTGGAAATTTTGTGACTAAGTCATGCTCTGGCTTTGGACATTAGTCGCCTTTGCCCCAGGGCCCTAATAAAGAGCCGCATATAATGACTTCGGTTGTTATGTGTCTTTAATTTCTTTTATCGGGCAACACCGGGGTAGACCTGTTGTTTCCTGTGGGTTGTACTGGTTGCCGTCCGCTGCAGTAGACCTGTTGCATCCAGTCGGGTAGACCTGCTGCAGTCTGCCAGCCTTAGGAGTTGGGCGGCGCCGCTTGGGTAGACCTGTTGCCTTTTGTCGGGGTAGATCGGTTGCCGTCCGCCGAGATAGACTTGTTGGCTCCTGTCGAGGAAGACTGGTTGCCATCCCCCGGGGTAGACCTGCTGCCTTCTACCGGCATTCGGGGTGGAACGGCGAGGCCGTGGTAGACCTGTTGCCTGCTGTCGGGGTAGACCTGTTGCCTTCGACCGGCCTTAGCGGTGGGACGGCGCCTCGGCCGGGCTAGACCAGTTGCCTCCTGTCGGGGTCGACCAGTTGCTATCCTCCATGGTAGACCTGCTGCCATCCGCCGGACTTTAGGGTGGAACAGCGCCGTCAAGATAGACCTGTTTCCTCCTGTCAGGGTAGACTGGCTGTTGTCCACCGGGGTAGATTTGTTGCCTCCTGTCGGGGAAGACAGCTTGCCGTCCAACAGGGTAGACCTGTTGACTCATGTCGTGGCAGACCGTTTGCCATTCGCTAAAATAGAACTGCTGCCGTCCGCCGGCCTTAGGGGTGGGACGGGGCGGCTGTGGTACACTTGTTGCCTCCTTTCGGGGTAGACCGGTTGACATCCAGCAGGGTAGACCTGTTGCCTCCTGTCGGGGTAGACCGGATGCCATCCGCCGGCGTAGACCTGTTGCCTCCTGTAGGGGAAGACCGGATGCCATCCACCAGGTAGACCTGTTGACTCCTGTAGGGGAAGACCGGTCGCCATCGGCCGGGGTAGACCTGTTGGTTCCTGTTGGGTTGTACTGGTTGCCGTCCGCTGCAGTAGACCTGTTGCATCCAGTCGGGGTAGACCTGCTGCAGTCTGCCAGCCTTCGTGGTTGGGCGCGCCACTTGGGTAGACCTGTTGCGTTTTGTCGGGGTAGATCAGTTGCCGTCCGCCGAGGTAGACTTGTTGGCTCCTGTCAAGGTAGACTGGTTACTGTCCGCCGAGGTAGACCTGCTGCCTTCTGCCGGCCTTCGGGGTGGAACAGCGAGGCCGTGGCAGACCTGTTGCCTCCTTTCCGGGTAGACCTTTTGCCTCCTATCGGGGTTGACCTGTTGCCTTCTGTCGGGG
Source organism: Sitta carolinensis (assembly GCA_032173965.1). Classification (NCBI taxonomy): domain Eukaryota; kingdom Metazoa; phylum Chordata; class Aves; order Passeriformes; family Sittidae; genus Sitta; species Sitta carolinensis. The sequence continues at coordinate 3,842,707 of CM063307.1, forward strand.
TAGACCTGTTGCCTCCTGTCGGGGAAGACTTGCTGTCGTCCGCCAGCCTTATCGTTGAGACGGCGCCACCGGGGTAGACCTGTTGCCTCCTGTCAGGGTAGTCAAGTTGCCGTCCGCCGGCGTAGACCAGTTTCCTCCAGTCGGGGTAGACCGTTTGCCATCTGTGGACCTTCAAGTCGGGCAGGGCCGCTTCGCTAGACCTGTTGCATTTTGTCGGGGTTGATCGGTTGCTGTAAGCCGGGGTAGAGCTGTTGCCTCCCGTCGAGGTAGACGTCTTGCCTCCTGTCTGGGTACACCTGCTGCTGTCTGCTGGCATTAGGGGTGGGACGGCGCCACCAGGGTAGACCTTTTGCCGCCTGTTGGGGTAGACTGGTTGATGTAAGGCAGGGTAGACCTGTTGTTGCCTATCGGGGTAGACCTGTTGCCTAGTGTCAGGGTAGACCGTTTGGCGTCCGCCGGTGTAGACCTGCTGCCGTCCGCCATCCTTAGGGTTGGGACGTCGCGGCCAGGGTAGACCTGTTGCCTCCTGTCGGGGTAGACCAGTTACTATCTGCCGGTGTAGATCTGCTGCCTTCTGCTGGCCTTCGGGGTGGAACGGCGAGGCCGTGGTAGACCTGTTGCCTCCTGTCAAAGTAGACCTGTTGCCTCCTGTCGGATTAGACCTGCTGCTGTCCACCGTCCTAAGGGGTGCGACGGCGCCGCCAAGGTAGACCTGTTGGCTCCTGTCATGGTAGACCGGTTGCCGTCTGCCAGGGTAGACCTGTTGCCTCCTGTCGAGTTAGACCGGTTGCTGTCCGCCGGGGCAGACCTGCTGCCGTCCGCCGGACTTCGGGGTGGAACAGCACGACCCGGGTACACCTACTGTTGTCCGCCGTCCTTAGCATTGGGACGTCGCGGCCAGGGTAGACCTGTTGTCTCCCCTCGGGGTAGACATGTTGCCTCCTGTCGGGTTAGGCCGGTTGCCATCCACCGGGGTAGACCTGCTGCCGTCTGCCGGCCTTAGGCAAGGGACAGCGCGGCTCGGGTAGACCTGTTGCGTCCCGTTGGGGTAGACCGGTTGCTGTCCGCCGGCGCAGACCTGCTGCCGTCCGCCGTCCTTAGGGGTAGGACGTCACGAATGGGGTAGACCTGTTGCCTCCTGTAGGGGAAGATTGGTTACCGTCCGCCGGGGTAGACCTGTTGCCTCCTTTCCGGGTAGACCTTTTGCCTCCTGTCGGGGTAGACCTGTTGCCTCCTGTCGGGGTAGACCAGTTACCATCTGCCGGTGTAGATCTGCTGCCTTCTGCTGGCCTTCGGGGTGGAACGGCGAGGCCGTGGTAGACCTGTTGCCTCCTGTCAAAGTAGACCTGTTGCCTCCTGTCGGATTAGACCTGCTGCTGTCCACCGTCCTTAGGGGTACGACGGCGCCGCCGGAATAGACCTGTTGCCTCCTGTCGAGGTAGACTGGTTGCCGTCTGCCAGGGTAGACCGGTTGTCTCCTGTCGAGGTAGACCGGTTGTTATCTGTCGGGGCAGACGTGCTGCCGCCCGCCGGACTTCGGGGTGGAACAGCGAGGCCGGGGTAGACCTGTTGCCTCCTGTCGGGGAAGACCGGTTGCCATCCGCCGGCGTAGACCTGTTGCCTCCTGTCGGGGTAGACCGGATGCCATCCACCGGGTAGACCTGTTGCCTCCAGTCAGGGAAGACCGGTTGCCATCTGCTGGGGTAGACCTGTTGGTTCCTGTCGGGTTGTACTGGTTGCCGTCCGCTGCAGTAGACCTGTTGCATCCAGTCGGGGTAGACCGGCTGCAATCTGCCAGCCTTCGGGTTGGGTGGCGCCGCTTGGGTAGAACTGTTGCCTTTTGTCAGGGTAGATCTGTTGCCGTCTGCCGAGGTAGACTTGTTGGCTTCTGTCGAGGTAGACCGGTTGCCGTCCACCGGGGTAGACCTGCTGCCTTCTGCCGGCCTTCGGGGTGGAACGGCGAGGCCGTGGTAGACCTGTTGCCTCCTGTCAGGGTAGACCTGTTGCCTCCTGTTGGGGCAGACCTTTTGCCGTCCGCTGGCCTCAGGGTGGGACGGAGCCGCTGGGGTAGATTTCTTGCCTCCAGTCAGAGTAGACCGGTTGCAGGCCGCTCGGGTAGACCTGTTGCCTTCTCTTGGGGTAGACCGGTTGCCATCGGCCAAGTAGACCGGCTGCCGTCTGCCGGCCTTAGGTGTGGGACGTCTCGGCTGGGGTAGACCTGTTGCCTCATGTTGGTATTGACCGGCTGCCGTCCGCCGGGGTAGACCTGCTGACGTTTGCCAGATTTCGGGGTGGAACGGCAAGGCCGTGGTAGACCTCTTGCCTCCTGTCAGGGCAGACCTGTTGCCTTCTGTCGGGTTAGAACTGCTGCCGTCCGCCGTCCTTAGGGGTAGGATGTCACGAATGGGGTAGACCTGTTGCCTCCTGTCGGGGTAGATTGGTTACCGTCTGCCGGGGTAGAGCTGTTGCCTCCTTTCCGGGTAGACCTTTTGCCTCCTGTCGGGGTAGACCTCTTGCCTTCTGTCAGGGTAGACCAGTTACCATCCGCCGGGGTAGACCTCTGTCCTCCTGTCGGGGTAGACCTGTTGCCGTCTGCCGACCTTCAAGTCGGGCGGGGCCACTTGGCTAGACCTGTTGCATTTTGTCGAGGAAGACTGGTTGCCGTCTCCCGGGGTAGACCTCTTGCCTCCTGTTGGGGTAGACTGGTTGCCGTAAGCCGGGGTAGACCTGCAACCTCCCGTCGGGGTAGACGTCTTGCCTCCTGTCTGGGTACACCTGCTGCTGTCTGCCGGCATTAGGGGTGGGACGGCGCCGCCAGGGTAGACCTGTTGCCGCCTGTTGGGGTAGACTGGTTGCCATAAGGCAGGGTAGACCTGTTGTTGCCTGTCGGGGTAGACCTGTTGCCTCCTGTCAGGGTAAAACGGTTGCCGTCCGCAGGTGTAGACCTGCTGACATCCGCCGTCCTTAGGGTTGGGACAGTGCGGCTCGGGTAGACCTGTTGCGTCCCGTCGCGATCGACCGGTTGCTGGCCGCCGGCGTAGACCTGCTGCCTTCTACCGGCCTTCGGGGTGGAACGGCGAGGCCGTGGTAGACCTGTTGCCTGCTGTCAGGGTAGACCTGTTGCCTCCTGTTGGGGTAGACCTTTTGCCGTCCGCTGGCCTCAGGGTGGGACGGAGCCGCTGGGGTAGATTTCTTGCCTCCAGTCAGAGTAGACCGGTTGCTGGCCGCTCGGGTAGACCTGTTACCTTCTCTTGGGGTAGACCGGTTGCCATCGGCCAAGTAGACCGGCTGCCGTCTGCCGGCCTTAGGCGTGGGACGTCTCGGCTGGGGTCGACCTGTTGCCTCATGTTGGTCTTGACCGGTTGCCGTCCGCCGGGGTAGACCTGCTGACATTTGCCGGACTTCGGGGTGGAACGGCAAGGCCGTGGTAGACCTCTTGCCTCCTGTCAGGGTAGACCTGTTGCCTTCTGTCGGGTTAGACCGGTTGCCTTCCGAAGGGATAGACTTCTTGCCTCCTGTCGGGGTAGATCGTTTGCCATCACCGCGTTAGACCTCCTGCAGTCCGCCGGCCTTAGGCATGGGACAGCACGGCTCGGGTAGACCTGTTGCGTCCCGTCGGGGTAGACCGGTTGCTGTCCGCCGGGTAGACCTGCTGCTGTCCGCCGTCCTTAGGGGTAGGACATCACAAACGGGGTAGACCTGTTGCCTCCTGTCGGGGTAGATTGGTTCCCGTCCGCCGGGGTAGACCTGTTGCCTCCTTTCCGGGTACATCTGTTGCCTCCTCTCGGGGTAGACCTTCTGTCGTCCGCCGGTCTTAGTGTTTGGACATCGCCGCCGGGGTAGACCTGTTGCCTCCTGTTGGAGTAGACTGGTTGCCGTAAGCCAGGGTAGAGCTGTTGCCTCCCGTCGGGGTAGACGTCTTGCCTCCTGTCTGGGTACACCTGCTGCTGTCTGCCGGCATTAGGGGTGGGACGGCACCGCCAGGGTAGACCTGTTGCCGCCTGTTGGGGTAGACTAGTTACTGTAAGCTGGGGTAGAGCTGTTGTCTCCTGTCGGGGCAGACCTGTTGCCTCCTGTCGGGGTAGACCAGTTACCGTCCTTAGGATTGACCTCTGTCCTCCTGTCGGGGTAGACCTGTTGCCTCCTGTCAATGTAGACCTGTTGCCTCCTGTCGGATTAGACCTGCTGCTGTCCACCGTCCTTAGCGTTGTGACGGCGCCGCCAGGGTAGACCTGTTGCCGCCTGTTGGGGTTGTCTGGTTGCCGTAAGGCAGGGTAGACCTGTTGTTGCCTGTCGGGGTAGACCTGTTGCCTCCTGTCAGGGTAGACCGGTTGCCGTCCGCAGGTGTAGACCTGCTGACATCCGCCGTCCTTAGGCATGGGACAGCGCGGCTCGGGTAGACCTGTTGCGTCCCGTCGCGGTGGACCGGTTGCTGGCCGCCGGCGTAGACCTGCTGCCTTCCGACGTCCTTAGGGGTAGAACGTCATGAACGGGGTAGACCTGTTGCCTCCTTTCCGGGTAGACCTTTTGCTTCCTGTTGGGTAGACCTGTTGCCTTCTCTCGGGGTTCACCAGTTACCGTCCGCCGGGGTAGACCTCTGTCCTCCTGTCGGGGTAGACCTGTTGCCTCCTGTCAATGTAGAACTGTTGCCTCCTCTTGGATTAGGCCTGCTGCTGTACACTGTCCTTAGGGGTGCGACGGCGCCACTGGGGTTGACCTGTTGGCTCTTGTCGAGGTAGACCGTTTGCCATCCGCCGGTATAGACCTGTTGCCTCCTGTCGGGGTAGACCGGATGCCATCCGCCGGGTACACCTGTTGCCTCCTGTCAGGGTAGACTTGTTGTTGTCCACCAGCGTTCAATTGTTGCCTCCTGTTGGGGAAGACAGGTTGCCGTCCAACAGGGTAGACCTGTTGCCTCATGTCGTGGCAGACCGTTTGCCATCCGCTAAAATAGACCTGCTGCCGTCCGCCGGCCATAGGGGTAGGACTGGGCGGCTGTGGTACACTTGTTGCCTCCTTTCGGGGTAGACAGGTTGACGTCCAGCAGGGTAGACCTGTTGTCTCCTGTCGGGGTAGACCGGATGCCATCCGCCGGCGTAGACCTGTTGCCTCCTGTCAGGGTAGACCGGCTGCCATCCGCCGGTGTAGACCTGTTGCCTCCTGTCAGGGTAGACCGGATGCCATCCGCCGGCGTAGACCTGTTGCCTCCTGTCAGGGTAGACCGGATGCCATCCGCCGGCGTAGACCTGTTGCCTCCTGTCGGGGTAGACCGGATGCCATCCGCCGGCGTAGACCTGTTGCCTCCTGTCAGGGTAGACCGGATGCCATCCACCGGGTAGACCTATTGCCTCCAGTCGGGGAAGACCGGTTGCCATCTGCTGGGGTAGACCTGTTGGTTCCTGTCGGGTTGTACTGGTTGCCGTCCGCTGCAGTAGACCTGTTGCATCCAGCCGGGGTAGACCTGCTGCAGTCTGCCAGCCTTTGGGGTTGGGCGGCGCCGCTTGGGTAGAACTGTTGCCTTTTGTCGGGGTAGATCGGTTGCCGTCTGTCGAGGTAGACTTGTTGGCTCCTGTCGAGGTAGACCGGTTGCCGTCCACCGGGGTAGACCTGCTGCCTTCTACCGGCCTTCGGGGTGGAACGGCGAGGCCGTGGTAGACCTGTTGCCTGCTGTCAGGGTAGACCTGTTGCCTCCTGTTGGGGTAGACCTTTTGCCGTCCGCTGGCCTCAGGGTGGGACGGAGCCGCTGGGGTAGATTTCTTGCCTCCAGTCAGAGTAGACCGGTTGCTGGCCGCTCGGGTAGACCTGTTACCTTCTCTTGGGGTAGACCGGTTGCCATCGGCCAAGTAGACCGGCTGCCGTCTGCCGGCCTTACGCGTGGGACGTCTTGGCTGGGGTAGACCTGTTGCCTCATGTTGGTCTTGACCGGTTGCCATCCACCGGGGTAGACCTGCTGACATTTGCCAGACTTCGGGGTGGAACGGCAAGGCTGTGGTAGACCTCTTGCCTCCTGTCAGGGTAGACCTGTTGCCTTCTGTCGGGTTAGACCGGTTGCCTTCCGAAGGGATAGACTTCTTGCCTCCTGTCGGGGTAGATCGTTTGCCATCACCGCGTTAGACCTCCTGCAGTCCGCCGGCCTTAGGCATGGGACAGCGCGGCTCGGGTAGACCTGTTGCGTCCCGTCGGGGTAGACCGGTTGCTGTCCGCCGGCGTAGACCTGCTGCTGTCCGCCGTCCTTAGGGGTAGGACATCACAAACGGGGTAGACCTGTTGCCTCCTGTCGGGGTAGATTGGTTCCCGTCCGCCGGGGTAGACCTGTTGCCTCCTTTCCGGGTACATCTGTTGCCTCCTCTCGGGGTAGACCTTCTGTCGTCCGCCGGTCTTAGTGTTTGGACATCGCCGCCGGGGTAGACCTGTTGCCTCCTGTTGGAGTAGACTGGTTGCCGTAAGCCGGGGTAGAGCTGTTGCCTCCCGTCGGGGTAGATGTCTTGCCTCCTGTCTGGGTACACCTGCTGATGTCTGCCGGCATTAGGGGTGGGACGGCGCCGCCAGGGTAGACCTGTTGCCGCCTGTTGGGGTAGACTGGTTACTGTAAGCTGGGGTAGAGCTGTTGTCTCCTGTCGGGGCAGACCTGTTGCCTCCTGTCGGGGTAGACCAGTTACCGTCCTTAGGATTGACCTCTGTCCTCCTGTCGGGGTAGACCTGTTGCCTCCTGTCAATGTAGACCTGTTGCCTCCTGTCGGATTAGACCTGCTGCTGTCCACCGCCCTTAGCGGTTGTGCGGACGGCGCCGCCGGGGTAGACCTGTTGGCTCCTGTCGAAGTAGACCGGTTGTCATCCGCCAGCGTAGACCTGTTGCCTCCTGTCGAGGTAGACCGGTTGCCGTCGGCCAGGGTAGACCTGTTGCCTCCTGTCGAGGTAGACCGGATGCCGTCTGCTGGGGTAGACTTGTTGCCTCTTGTCGGGGCAGACCTGCTGCCATCCGCTGTGGTAGACCTGCTGCGGTCCGCCGGCCTTCGGGGTGGAACCGTGCGGCCGAGGTAGACCTGTCGCCTCCTGTCGGGTTTTACCGATAGCTGTCCACCGGGGTCGACCTGTTGCTTCCTGTCGGGGAAGAACTGTTGCCGTCCGCTGGGTTGGATTTGTTGCCTACTCTCGGGGTAGACCAGATTCCTCCTGTTGGGGTAGAACTGCTGCCGTCCGCCGGCTTTGGGGTTGGGACGGCGCCAACGAGGTAGTCCTGTTGCCTCCTGTCAGGGTAGACCTGATTCCTCCTCTTAGGGTAGACCTGCTGACGTTTGCCGGTCTTAGGCATGGGACAGTTCCGCCGTGGTAGACCTGTTGCGTCCTTTTGGGGCTGACCTGTTGCTCTCTGCTGGGGTAGACCTGCTGCCGTCCACTGGCCTTCAGGGTAGAACGGCGCGGACGGGGTAGACCTCTTGCCTCCTGTCGGCTTACACCAGTTGCCAGCAGCCGGGGTAGACCGGTTGCTTCCTGTCCGGGTTGACTGGTTACCTTCTGCCGGGGTAGACCTGTTGCCTCCTGTCGGGGTAGACCTGTTGCCGCCTGTCGGGGAAGACTTGCTGTCGTCTGCCAGCCTAATCATTGGGACGGCGCCACTGGGGTAGACCTGTTGCCTCCTGTCGGGGTAGAGCGGTTGCCGTCCGCCGGGTTAGACCTGTTACCTCCAGTCGGGGTAGACCGGTTGCCGTCTGCCAGTCTTCTAGTGGGGCGGCGCCGCTTGGGTCGACCTTTTGCCTTTTGTCGGGGAAGACCGCTTGACGTCTGCCGGGATAGACTTGTTGCCTCCTATTGGGGTAGACTGGTTGCCGTAAACTGGGGTAGAGCTGTTGTCTCCCGTTGCAGTAGACCAGTTGCCTCCTGTCTAGGTACACCTGCTGCTGTCTGCCGGCATTAGGGGTGGGACGGCGCCGCCCCGGGTAGACCTGTTGCCGCCTCTTGTAGACTGGTTTCCGTTAGCTGGGGTAGACCTGTTGCCTCCTGTCGGGGTAGACCGGTTGCTGCCCAAAAGGTTAGACCTGCTGCCGTGTGCCGTCCTTAGGGTTGGACGTCGCAGCCGGGGTAGACCTTTTGCCTCCTGACGGGGTAGTCTGGTTACCGGCCGCCGGGGTAGACCTGTTGCCTCCTCTTTGGTAGACCTGTTGCCGCCTGTTGGTGTGGACCTCTTGCCTCCTGTCGGGGTAGACCTGCTGCTGTCCGCCGGACTTAGGGGTGGGACGGCACCGCCGTGGTAGACCTGTTGCCTCCTGTCGGGGTAGATCGGTTGCCGTCCGCTGGGGTAGACCTGTTGCCTCCTGGCAGGGTAGACCTGTTGTCGCATGTCGGGGTAGGCCTGCTGTCGTTCGCCAGCCTTAGAGTTTGGACGGTGCCGCCGGGGTAGACCTGTTGCCTCCTGTCGGGGTAGACCTGCTGCCGTCCGCTGGCTTTAGGGTGGGACGGCACCGCCGGGGTAGACCTTTTGCCTCCTGTCAGGGTAGGCCGGTTGCCGTCCGCCAGGGTAGACCTGTTGCCTCCTGTTGGGGAAGACCTGTTGCTGCCTTTCAAGGTAGACCTGCTGTCTTTTGCCAGTCTTAGCATTGGGACGGCACCGCCAGGGTAGACCTGTTGCCTCCTCTAGGGGTAGACCGTTTGCCATCCGCCGGGTACACCTCTTGCCTCCTGTCAGGGTAGACCGGTTGCCATCCGCCGGGGTAGACCTGCTGCCGTCCGCCAGCTTTAGGTGTATGACGGCGTGGCTGGGGTACACCTGTTGCCTCCTGTCGGGGTAGACCTGCGGCCGTCCGCTGGCTTTCAGTGTGAGACGGCGCCGCCAGGGTAGATTTGTTGCCTCCTGGCGGAGTAGACCGGTTGTCAGCCGCCCGGGTAGACCTGTTGCCTTCTCTCGGGGTAGACCGGTTGACATCAGCTGGGTAGACCCGCTGCCGTCTGCCGGCCTTAGGCGTGGGACCTCTTGGCCGGGGTAGACCTGCTGCCTCATGTTAGTGTTGACCGGTTGCCGTCCGCCGGGGTAGAGCTGCTGATGTTTGCCGGCCTTTGGGGTAGAACGGCAAGCCCGTGGTAGACCTCTTGCCTCCTGTCAGGGTAGAGCTCTTGCCTCCAGTCGGGTCGACTGGTTGACATCCGCTGGAGTAGACCTGTTGCCTTCTGTCGGGTTAGACCCGTTGCCGTCCAACGGGGTAGACCTATTGCCTTCTGACTGGGTAGACCGGTTGCCTCCTGTTGGGGTATACCGGTTGTTGTCCAACAGGGTAGACCTGTTGCCTCCTGTCAGGGTAGACCTGTTGCTTCCTGTCAGGGTAGACTGGTTGTCGTTTACCGGGGTAGATCTCTTGCTGCCTGTCGGGGAAGACCTGCTGTCGTCCACCAGCCTTATCGTTGGGACGGCTCCGCCGGGGTAGCCCAGTTTCCTCCTGTCAGAGAAGAGTGGTTGCCATCCGCCGGGGTAGACCTGGTGCCGTCTGCCAGCCTTAGGGTTGGGACAGCATGGCCAGGATAGGCATGTTGCCTCCTGTCGGGGTAGACCGGTTGCCGTCCGCCGGGGTAGACCCTTTGTCTCCTCTCGGGTAGACCGGTTGACATGCTCCGGATCAGACCTCTTGCCTCCTGTAGGGGTAGACTGGTTGCCGTCAACCAGGGTAGGCCTGCTGCCGTCTGCCGGCCTTCGGCGTGGGACGGTGCAGCCAGGGTAGACCTGATGCCTCCTGTCGGGGCAAACCGACTGCAATCCGCCAAGGTAGACCTCTTGCCTCCTGTTGGGGTAGAGCGGTGGACGTCCGCCAGGGAAGACCTACTGTCATCTGCCAGCCTTAGAGGTGGGACAGCGCGGCCAGGATAGACATGTTGCCTTTTCTTGGGGTAGACCTGTTGGCGTCCGTCGGAGTAGACCTGCTGCCGTCCGCCGGACTTAGTCGTTGGACGGCACGGCTGGAGTAGACCTGTTACCTCCAGTCGGGGCAGACCAGTTGCCGTCTGCCGGCCTTCAAATGGGGCGGGGCTGCTTGGGTCGACCTGTTGCCTTTTGTCGGGGAAGACCGCTGGCCGTCTGTCGGGGTAGACCTGTTGCCTCCTATTGCGGTAAACTGGTTGCCGTAAGCCGGGTTAGAGTTGTTGCCGCCCATCGGGGTAGACCGGTTGCCATCCACCGGGGTTGACCTGCTGCGGTCCATTGGCCTTCGGTGTGGAACAGCGCGGTCGGGGTAGACCTGTTGCCTCCTGTCGGGGTAGACCTGCTGCTATCCACCAGCCTTAGTGGCGGAACGGCACGGCCAGGGTAGACCTGTTGCCTCCTGTCAGGGAAGAACGGTTGCCGTCCAGCGGGGTAGACCTGTTGCCTCCTGTGGCGGTAGACGGGTTTCTGTCCGCCCAGGTAGACCTGCTGCTGTCCGCCGGCCTTCGGGGTGGAACGGCGCGGCTGGGGTAGACCTGTTGCCTCCTGTCGGGGTAGAGTGGTGCCTCTCCGCTGGGGTAGATCTGTTGCCTCCTGTCAGGGTAGACCTGATTCCTCCTGTTAGGGTAGACCTGCTGCCGTTTGCCGGTTTTAGGCATGGGACAGTTCCGCC